>JAGFPH010001340.1:45699-55923 GCA_018207615.1 Philaenus spumarius | reverse complement strand
TCCAAACCCTTTCTTAGTTAGCACCTATGGCCCTAGAGGAAGCTACATACCAAATTTAATTTCAATCCGTTCTGTAGTTTTTGAGAAATCGTGATGAGTGAGTGAGTGGTATTTCGCTTATATATATATATATATATAGATTATCACATAATATAATAAAATAAAACATAATATATAATGAAATATAATACAATATAATATTATAAAAATAATTATTAATTTAATAATTGAAAACTCGTTGTATATAATTATTAATATGTACATATTGCAGATATGTTATAGGGTGCCATTTCTTATATTTTTTTCTAACAATTTGTATATTATCACAAGCAATTCTAAAAAAAAATGTAATAAATGTAATAATCTATTAACTCTCTCAGAATGAACAAAATAAAATGCAATTATGCCTGCAACAAATTCTACACAGGTCAAACGAAAATAGGCCTAAGATAAAAGATAGGTATATAAAAGATTACTTAGTAAAGCATAATTATTTCTAACATTCTTGTCTGAACGTAAAATATTTAAGCCTACGCAGCTATTTTTAACTACTCAAAACAAACTTTTATTTTGTATTCATAAAAAAAAAATTATATTGAAAGTTCACCTAATTTTATGACAATTTTGACAAACCTGACGTTGTATTGTATTAAGGTGTTTGACAAACGTACAGTATCAACATTCTTCAATGTTATAAACTCATATCATCTTAGTTTAAGGGTCGGCTCTAGTAAAACAGAAAGCAACCTGCGACTCCAGCGTAGCGGCGGTAGGTTACGCGGACATTGCTCATCCTAAATCCATTTAAAACCCTCCATTGTTCAAATAGCGGTTTTTTAAAAATATAAAACTCTTGGGGACAAAATTCTTTATCCGAATGGCTTGGTAATTTTTCGATATAATTAATAGTTACAACGTAAAAAAATATTTAAAATCACCCTATAGCGGCGGTAGGTTACACGGACATTGCTCAGCCTAAATCCATTTAAAACCTGCAATTGTTCAAATAGCGTTTTTAAAAAAAATACCAAACTCTTGGGGACGAAATTCTTCATGCAAATTTCGCTATAATTAATAGTGACAACATAAAAAATATTAAAAATATTTTTTTTAAATTTTTAATAAATATTAAACAAAATATTTTTCTTAATTTTGGAAAAGCCATTTGCATGCGTATTGGCTATAGCTTTAAAATGACATATCGTTCATAATTATCCGATAAAAAATAAAGGAAAAATTTGGATTTTAATCTAACATTGGTCTTATAGAGTGTCAACCAACATGGCCGACAGCTATAGCCGACCCTTAAGACGGAGCAGTAAAAATGCCATCATGCCAACCTGGACACTCAGCGGTGAAACCCTTCTCGGCCTTTAAGTTAGAGAAAAAGTTTTATTTTTATTACATCCTCTGTTTTATTTGTCCGCAACATTTCTTCCGCAATGTCCGCAAATTATGCTTAAGGTGTGACAAAAACCTTCACTTTGTTGCTAGTGCTAAACAAAGTTTTACTCAAAGTTTCACGGAATTTCATTTAATGGGCCATTAACAGAAAACACCAAATTCCTAAATCAATGTATTTTAACTATAAGCAACAAGCCTCAAACAAGTCCCAATATTCCTCAATTTTCAAACTACATTGAGTAAAATGGAATGTTTTATTCACGGGGTAGCGTATTTAAAAACGCAGGGTTCCATAAAATAGAGCGCACTGTCCTACGTTTTGTTCGCGTTTGATCGAACGCCGCGTTTCCGAACTATATTGAGTCAAATGCAGTCTTTTATTCACAGCGCAGAGTTCTGGTGTACGTGCAGGGGTACCAATTTGCTATCAAGTAAATCGTAACCGCAGTAAATGCCTACTGGATCCATCGCACTGACTCGACGTTGGCTGCACTGCACTGTAGGTGGGGCGAACGCAACGCGCACGCAGGGAAAACGCGTGAAAAAACCGACCACTGAAAACGCTGCGTTCGATCAAATGTGAATGCGAACACTTGTTTAATAAACGGTACCAGGAACTGGCACATACTTTCTCACAGACATATTTAAATTATTAAACAGATTCACTGTGACTTCATAACTGTTGGTGGGGTAAAATAGCTGATTTATTAAAGTAGGAGATTAACTAATATTATTATTATTTTTATCTAGAGAGAAAACTATTCGATCGATTTCGAATATATTTGCACCAAACACGTCAATTAGGCCTGTATAGATGCACGAAAAAAGGTTTTGAAATTTTTTGAATAACAACCCCCATTATGCCCAAAAAACCCCCAAAATCAGTTATTATTATTATTATTAGCTAAACGAGAACTTTTAGAAAGATGCTGTTTTCTGCATATGGTGGGGTACATTAAAGGCTACAAATAAGCCAAATTTTATCAAAATCGTTAGAGCCGTTTTTTTATAAAAAAATAAATAACTGATTTTTTGTGGGTTTTTTGCCAAAAAGAGGGTTGTTTTTCAAAACCGTTTTTTTTTTTTGCATCTATACAGGCCTACTTGACATGTCTGGTGCAAATTTGTTTGAAATCGATCGAATAGTGTTCGCTCTAGCTTTGTATACATACAGACATACAGACAGACATTTTGTAAAAACCAGTTTTTTGGACTCAGTGGGTCCCAAAATGGACATTTCCACAAAAATCTCAACATCGATTTTTTTTTGCGACCACTATACTTTCTCAGTATAACTTCAGGCTATTTTTTTACGGTAAATTTATTTTTCGGGCCTTTATTCATGTTAATTAATCGTTAGAATAGATAAATTCGAAACATATCTCAATACGGAAAGATATGCTTCTGACAAAGTAATAGTAAACAATTACCTGAAACTCTGGTAATAGGAATATAACCAGAAAAGTTATTACTTCCTTAAACTGGATCCATACGTAATCAACGCTAAAAAAACTAAAATAAACTTAAATATGATATTTCTTCTTACAACTTTGAATATTCTTTCAGTTGCGTATTCCTGGTTCCACTCAATTAGGAACCGAACATATATCAAACTGAAGCACAACTCTCTTAATGCACAATAATAGTTTCCTCCAAACACTTAATCCACGGTAATTTATAACACAGTACAGTAAACGATTTACCACTGTAAATCAATCACATAAGCTGACATTAAACTTTAAGCTGGACTAATGGATTTGTTGTATTAAACTTTCACAACAGATGTGACAGTTTTATGTAGAGTGTTTAGAGAGAGAGGAGAATACACACTGTGTTTATATAGTGATATATACCGCTAAGTAACTGGTGGTATTCATCATCGCTGGTAATTAATTATTATAATAAAACATAAATTAAATTAAACGTACCTGAAATAGCATGTATTTAATATATAATTCATAAATAAGGGGAATTTAGTAATTAATAACTTTAGAGACATAGGATGCAACGGAAAATAAATGTTTTGTCACTAAACTATGTTGACCGATTTCAGATAAAGTTTATGCACATATATAATTTTGAATTATTGAAGCAAAAGGATATTTAGGTAAGTTACTTTTTAATGTAAAATTGGTGTTAACTTTGATGTTTTAAACGTCTGTATTTGATCAAAACTTAAAAATGAAGTTGAGTAACGGAACTTCTAAGGAATTTATGATAAATTGCGTTTGAAAATAAGGATTGTTTTATATCAAGTGTAAATCAATGACACTGAGTAACAATAAATTATTGATATTTATGATTATTCCGATCATAAACTATTTGCGCATTGCATCAGACAAAGATGTATTTTGTATAGTGCTTATTTCGGTCTTCTCGTGTCTATTTAATAGGCGCAACAGAATCAATCCTATGCTCATCTATTGGGATTTGACTCCACCATAATAAAATATATTTAAAAAAAATTATGAACTTGGCCATCCTTCCTAGAATACACATTCGACATACTGACATACGGAAGTCCCTATGCTCCTGTGTTGTACAATAAACCTGTTAAATACCTCATGAGAATTAGCGAAATAGTCGAAACAGTCGAAACTCCCCCTCTCCGTTAGTTCTCCGCAGCCAATTCACTGGATCCTGGAAAGCACAGCGTCCGTATCACTGCAACGTATTTGCCCCATCTTCTTTGTCATACTCCCTATGCTCCTGTCTTATGTGACGAGCTACTCGTTGTCGGTTACCTCTGTATATCGGTTACCTAGGAGATGGAGTGTCTCTTTAGTGGACGAGTCTTTACGCTCCTTTTGCCAGCTACTCGCTGTCGGTTACCTCTGTATATCGGTTACCTAGGAGATGGAGTGTCTCTTTAGTGGACGAGTCTTTACGCTCATTTTGCCAGCTTAGTTGTTTGGATGGTTTTATTAGAAAAGATTATTTATCAGGCGGTATTTTATGTAACCTCGCTGTCGGTTACCACTGTATGTACCTAGGAGATGGAGTGTCTCCTTAGCGGACCAGCCGTTAGCCTCCCTTTGCGAGCTTCCGGACGTTGTCTGGATGGTTGGGTTAGAGAAGGTTCTTTATCATTCAATCTGTAATGTAACCGAATTATTCCAAACAATTTACACTTTTATCTGATGGCCCGAAATTAAAATTAACTTAAGATGGTAAAAGCAAGTGAGTCCACCTTTAGTTAACTAACCGACTACTATAGGCTTGAACATTTAGCCTGAAGCAAGCTTCCCTCCCTTAAACTACCCAAACTATGACTTCAGCATACTGTACATGTGAAAGCCATATATAGCATGACCACTGATACTATCTAATTATTTTTAGTATTATTATAGATAAGGTGGCGTGTACTTGCCACAATCTTCTTCTACAAGAAATCTACTGGTAGCAATTTAAAATGATCTCAATAGCAACGAAATAGTATAGCGTGGGGTAAAAGAAAACTACTTACAACGCTCTTTTCCAAAGCTCCAGTAATGAACTATTTAACTTTATAATAACACCATTAGTGTGTAATGTAATTAAACTATTTTATTTTTAATTAGGATTTAGAACCATCCGCATTTCAAACTTAACTATAAAAACTTAGATGTAATTCTGACAGTTAACACACACTATCAAATTACGAAACCTATCTGGTATTGTTGGATTAGCTGGTTATTATTCATCCCACAATCACCTCCAAGTCTCAACTTCACTTTAAACTTACAGTCATGGAATTTACAACCTAATCAAAATAGTAAGTTAAATTTAAATTCACAGTTGATAATACATTCTAACCATACCGAAGTATTAAGCTTTAAGATTTTTTACAGTTTTAACTTCTAGTGGTGTGTATTGTTATAACTTTACCTATCTGACGAATACTACAACCATTGATTTTTACCGATTAACGAACCATAGTGTAGTAATTTTGGAGGGACCTTTCTACTGTTTTACTTTCTCACTATACTATAGTATAGAGAAAGTATAGTGATCGCAAAAAAAATCGATGTTGAGATTTTTGTGGAAATATCCGTTTTGGGACCCCCTGAGTCCAAAAAAGTGGTTTTTACAAAATGTCTGTCTGTATGTCTGTATGTATGTATGTCTGTATGTATGTCTGTATGTAGACGGAGCTAGAGGGAAAACTATTCGATCGATTTCAACCAAATTTGCACCAGACATGTCCAGTACGCCTGTATAGATGCACGAAAAAGGGTTTTGAACAATTTTGAAAAACAACCCCCTTTTTGGTAAAAAAAAACCCCAAAAATCAGTTATTATTTTTTTATAAAAAAACGGCTCTAACGATTTTGATAAAATTTGGCTTATTTGTAGCCTTTAATGTGCCCTACCATATACAAAAACCAGCATCTTTCTAAAAATTCTCGTTTAGCTAATAATAATAATAATAACTGATTTTTGGGGGTTTTTTGGCCATAAAGGGGGTTGTTTTTCAAAAAATTTCAAAACCTTTTTACGTGCATCTATAAAGTCCTAATTGACGTGTTTGGTGCAAATTTGTTAGAAATCGATCGAATAGTTTTCTCTCTAGCTAATAATAATAATATTTATTAGTTAATCGCCTACTTTAATAAAAGTATACAAAGCTAGAGAGAAAACTATTCGATCGATTTCAACCAAATTTGCACCAGACATGTCCAGTACGCCTGTATAGATGCACGAAAAAGGGTTTTGAACAATTTTGAAAAACAACCCCCTTTTTGGCCAAAAAACCCCCAAAAATCAATTATTATTTTTTTTATTAAAAAACGGCTCTAACGATTTTGATAAAATTTGGTTTATTTGTAGCCTTTAATGTGCCCTACCATATACAGAAACCCGCATCTTTCTAAAAATTCTCGTTTAGCTAATAATAATAATAATAATAACTGTTTTTGGGGGTTTTTTGGCCATAAAGCGGGTTGTTTAAAAAAAAATTTCAAAACCATTTTACGTGCATCTATAAAGACCTAATTGACGTGTTTGGTGCAAATTTGTTCGAAATCGATCGAATAGTTTTCTCTCTAGATAATAATAATAATAATAATTTTTATTAGTTAATCTCCAACTTTAATAAAAAAACTCTCCTACCCCACCCTACAAGTCACAGTGAATCTGTTTAGTAATTTAAATGTATTTGTGAGAAAGTATGTGCCAGTTCCTGGTACCGTTTATTTCTACATGCAGGCAGTTTATCTATTCACATTAAGACAACTATTCTTAGACCTGGAACGTAAAATCGTAGAAATGTTACCTATCATTTGCAGTAGTGTATTAATGGAAAAGAAGTATAAATTTTAAGTTTTCTTTGTACTACCAACGTTATCTCAGACTCTGTTCGTTTTACCAACATTTTCAATAGCTATGGCAATGCAGTCAAACCACTTTATGTTTAACTTTATTATATTATAAAGTACTGCTGGGTCTTGGCAAGACGGAAGTGAGGTTGCTGGTCGATCTGCTGACGAGACAAAATTTTCTGAAGAGGCTAGAGAACAACCCATTATGTCGAAGGTGAGCAAACTTCTTTCCATGTTTTATCCGAATGTGACGCAATTACATCACTGAGGCAGAAATATCTGGGACGAGGATACGAAGATACCATCTACATACCAGAGGAAGACCCTCGTGGACTTCTTTATTTCGCGAAAAGGGCAGGTTTTATGTGAACTGCCGCCTGGACATGAGGCACATAGGACCTTTTGGTTTAGGTTCAGTGTGTCCTGGCCTCAGGTAACACAACCCCCTATTAATAATAATGTACCTTTCGTAAATGCATGTTATTTCTTATTTTATTCTTTTACTGAAATTGTCTGAAACAGCATTAAAATTTAAAGGCTGCAGGATTCTGGGAAAGTAAAATCACAATCTTTCTATGTTTCTTCTTGGCTTAGTCGTGACCGTTTTCATATTAATATTTATTATTTTGTTTTCTTTTTAAAAGTAACTAGCTGACCCGTGCGAAGCATTCGCATTCTAACTTACTTAAATCCCACTTAATTAAAGTACACACCGTATTTAGTGCGTATTTAGTGCGTCATGGGCATAGGTGAGGGTTGAAGTAAAGAATAAATGTGTTTAAATTGTATATTATTTATTTTTTTAAAGTTTAAGATATTTACATAGTGTTTACTGGACCTCTTTGAATACTATGTTTGAAGTTACAATTAATTAAAAATAGCAATGTAGTAGCGAAACGGCACCTCTCCAACTGGGTATTGTTTTATCATCAGTGTTGCCAACGCCAGGAAAATAGCAATACAACTTACTTGATCTTACATCACTGTTACTTTCGGATTCTTTATTTTTTTATTTTATTTTTCGTATAATTGTATGTTGTATATTTTTCCGGTGTAGCGGTTAAGGAAAGCTTTAAAATGATGCCTCATTCATGTAATTTGATGATGTATTAAGGAAGTTATGGCGTACCGACAAACAAATGGTCTTGAGAAATAATGTATGTGATATTAAGCTAAATATGATTAAATTCTAGTTTTTTATATCATTCCGTCACTGCATAATGGATCAAACACTCTATCCAATGGAATAAACAAAATGTATACTTATAGGAAACTAATCTTTCTCCACACTTTCTGAAATTCGGAAGCGAATTTAATATTAATGAAAAAAATATTCATAAAGTGCTTACTAAGAAATATGATGAAGGATATTGATATGATAAAAGTTTATAAAACTATAAGGGTTGGAACTCGCTGGAGAATCACATGACGTCCGATCCTATAAAAAGCGCATACGTTAATTAAATGAAACTTGAACTTTCATTTAAATATTAGTTGACATCTATATTTTATAAAAAACATAAAAAGTCAGTTGAGTAACTGTAATTTTATGAATATAAATAAATTTTATAATAATTTATTAAACAATTAGGTTAATTTTCTCTCAAATATACAAAAGTAACAATAAGTTTAATGAGACGTATTTTTTCTTTTAAATAATAATGCAATAAATCGACCATTTCCATGTACGCGTAGTTCATGGCTACTTTACTCACTGAAGTGATGAAGTATAAGCTCGTTACTTTAAAAAAATGCAAAATATGTTTCGTGCTATTGAAAATGCCTATAACCATATCGTTATGTGGAGAGAACCCTGCATTATTTGCACTTTTCAAACTCTATACAGTTTTTTTTTTTTTTATAAATGTTTAATATTAATCAGGAGATTAATCTAAATGGTAAATAATAATAAATGTCTAATCTATACTAATATTATAAAGAGGTAAAAATTTGTTTGTTCGTAAGTAGGGGGTAGTCTCTAAAACTTCTGAACCTATTGAAAAAATAGTTTTACTAATAAAAAGCTACACTATCCCTTAGTAACATAGGATAGAATTAATTTTAATTTAAGGTTTGAAACCCCTAAATTGAAAAAATGTAAAAGTTAGGGGCTTTGTGGACAAATGTTGGGGATATTGCGTCTCTATTTCGATCTATGTCTTACAATATGTACAGGTTACAGCTATCCCCACTACCCGAATTAGATCCAAGTGCCTCTGTCGTAATAAATTAATATTAAAAGTATGTAAAAAATGACGAACAGAATTAAGAGTTGCATTGGCATCATCGTATGTCACCACACGGGCAAGTGGGCTAAACGCAAGGTCTCTAGATAGAAAAGGTTACCTCATTCGGGAAATATCAAAAAAAGTGGAGTGGGGGCTGTGACGTAGTTATTGGTACAACTAGACAGTGATCAAAGTTCTGTCGTTTACGTTTATACGCGTTACTCATTTGTGAATGTTTGACGGCTTGTGTTTTTTGTTTAAACTTAAACTTTTTTTAAATTAGTGTATATAAAGTGTTTAAAGTAGAAGTAATATATTATTTACAATGGATAGAAAATCAATAAATAAACCTAAAGGTGGTTCCGTTTGTGCGGTTGCAACTTGCAAATATTATTATGGAAAAGTAAAACAAGAAGGAAGAACTGATATATCTTTTCACAGGTAGGCCTAGATATTTTTTGTTTCTATTGTAATAGTAAATAATATAATCCCACTTACTCATATAAAATGTTATTATAATTTTCTTTTGTCTTAATATTTTGATTTAAAAGTAGTTTCTGTGGACATCTTTTGCATTAAAATTGTAGAAAATAACTTTTTGTTCAACAATTTAACTTAATGAGTCTGTTGAATACAAAATAAGCAAAAGCTATAACTTTTAAGACTTCCCACACAAAGCGTGTTAAAAAAAACAAACAAATATACTATTTAATATATTTTATTTATAGTTGATGCAAGGAATATTAAATATAGGCCTACATATTCAATAAAATTACTGCCACCCAATTAAATAAACTCCATACAATTTATATGTAGGCTATCATAGAGAGATACATTTTAGAATGCTATTTTGTTAATTCTGATGTATTTATCTTTTGCTTGTTATTTACAAATTATTTTAGGTTATTTACAAATTAATAATGTTTTGTAAAAACAATCAAAATAATTAATTATGCTACTAAAACAAAATATGTATAAAAATTGGTGTGTAACCAATTCCTAGTAATCGGGATTTTTTTAATAGAATTTTATTTTATTTTATTTTAGCAATTCAAAAACTATTTCTTACAAGTTCTTACAAAATTACTTACAAGTACAAGTAATTACGTTCTTTACTGACACAAAAAGAAGTAATTACGAGGATAAGTTTATTTTTGTAGTTTAAAATAAATGTTAATAGTAAGTAAAAAGAATACTTACTTATTTAAAATACAAGTAAAACAAATACTTGTGGTTCATTCACTTAGTTATAAGTATTTACTTACAAAAAGACAAGTATAAGTATTTAGAAT
>JAGFPH010001340.1:23023-38767 GCA_018207615.1 Philaenus spumarius | reverse complement strand
TGGTTTGGATGAAAGAGCGATTGAAATAGTCCTAATTGCAATTCTTTGAAACATCAAAACGTCTTTCTTCTTAAATATCATTCATTTTTCTATCTCACACCTTCCCGTTCTCCCTTTATTAGTTAAAGTAATGACACCCAACTCACGTTTAGACTTTCTTCTTTTCCAAGTTGCTTTTAATTAACAATTAATTTGCAGAAGGTGTTTACTGTAATGTAAAATTACGTAATGAAAAGTAAACATAAAGCAAATCAGTTGCTGCACGGTGGTTGCGTTTGTGTAGGAAGATTAATTAAGACACATTGTTGTAAAAACATATGTTTGTTTGTAATTTGTTCTAGAAATGTGGTAATAGAGTTATTCAAACCTAATCGAGTTTTATATTAAATTTATTAGTGTAATATAATGTAGAGATAAACATTTAGGTGGCTTTATTACCAAGCTTTGCTTACAAGACCAAAATTACTAAATCGGTCTAGTTGTTGATAACGTTCGTTTCTGTAGAGCAATAACTGCCATTCATATTAGTCTTTTACCATATGGTCGTATACAAATTTAACTCCATTTGTTTTATAACCTACTAGCTGGCCCGATCCGGCTTTCCACGGATAGACAAATTAAATTTAAATGTATATTAACAAAAAATATATTATAACAATAAATATATTACACTATCTATTTCTTATGGGGATTTTAGTAACTTTGACCCCCACCACCAAACCTCCCTTAAAATTTCGAATTTTTTTAAAACCTTTCTTAGCGAGCACTTACGGACCTAGAGGAAACTACATACCAAATTTCGTCCATTCCATTCAGTGGTTTTGGAGAAATCGTGATTTAGTAACTTTGAAACCACCAAACTCCCCTAAAATTTCGAATTTTTCAAAAACCTTTCTTTGAGAGCACCTATAGCCTTAGAGGAAGCTACATACCAAATTTCATTAAAATCCGTTCAGTAGTTTTAAATAAATCGTGATGTAGTAACTTTGAACCCCCAAATCTCCCTAAAATTTCGAATTTTTTGAAACCCTTTCTTAGTGAGCACTTATGGCCCTAGAGGAAGCTACATACTAAATTTCGTTCTAATCCGTTCAGTAGTTTTTGAAAAATCGTGATCAGTGAGTTATTGGAGTTGGATTTTATATAGATAGATAAATTAATAACTGTTAAAATTTTAATTTTAATTTACTTTGAATATTTAATACACACACAAAGTCAATATGTGATTACGAAGTAAACTTTAAAACGTGAGTATACTGGTAAACTTATTATTTGGCATATAATTTGGAAAATATACTAACACTATACAGGGCGTCCTGCGACCATATTAACAAACTTTGTCACGTTATTCAGCATGTCAAAAGAAACAAAAAATGTAACATAACATGTGTCCTATCTCATTCCGTTTTCGGTCTGTTTGTCTGTATGTGTTTTTTACAAAATACTTAATATTTTTAGAAATAAAAAAGATATTGATTTCAAACTTTGTACACCTATTTTTTGCGTAACCTTTTTTTACCACTGTAGGAAAAATTAGAACAATATTTTAAATATTTTCAAAATGGCGGCCGTTTATAATTTTTAAAGTAAAATATCTCAAAAACCGCTAACTTTACAAAAAATTACAAGATACAAAAAAGTTTACTTTTTTAATGACAAACTCAATGGTTTTTTTATTTTTTCTGTAGCTCAAAGGACAACAGAGATATTGACAAAAAAAAAATAGGCAAAATGTATTTCTTGGTAGTTTTCAACAACTCAGAATTACTCTAGAAACTAAATATTTTAAAGTTATTTTTTAGAATTGTTTTAGAATAATTATGAGATTAATGTTACCCAATAACAGGACGAAACAGTCCCATTCAGTCGTCTTCGATATTCCTTATCTTTCATCGAATTTTAAAGATAATCTTTTGTAATTTTCAGGAAATAGTTAATGAACATCTAAATTATAATTCGTAGGTGACAAAAATTTTTATTGTACGTTTTTATTAAAGATATTTTCTTACAAGCAAGACGAAAATCATGATTTTTAGTCGAACCACTTGATAGCAGTAAAACATCGGGGCAAATTTCGTTACCTACTAACTATACATCGGAGCTTTCTGCAAATTTAAATGTACGCACTTGGATGAAACTAAAAATAAGACCGGAATTAGTAAAAACGAAATTAATTGTATAAGAGCGATATTCTAGTCGCTCGAGCCCTTTACCATAGGCGAGCTTTCTCGAGGTTGGCTCTGCTCACTGGATTCAATGCTTTTACTCGATATAAATGTCAATTAGAAATTTGTTAATTTGTAAAAACCAACACTACAACCCCAACTGGGTCATGGTGGAAAACTAAAACATACGTTTTTTTTTTTTTTTTTTGAAGTGATAACTTCTATTGGCCCGTTGGGCACTTTCGACTTGGCTATGTTTTCGAAATCTCGCGTCACGCCAGATTTCTCGCGAGATCTTGCATCACGACAGATTTCCCGCGAGATCTCGCGTCACGCCAGATTTCTCGCGAGATCTTGCATCACGCCAGATTTCCCGCGAGATCTCGCATCACGCCAGATTTCTCGCGAGATCTCGCGTCACGCTTTTGTTTAGACACAAGTCAGATCGTGGAGAGGGAATATTATTAATACATTATTTACATTTATTAGCATAGCAATCAAATAACACATAAGAATTAGTTAATATAATATAACAGCTGATTTCGCCCATCATCTGTAATTCTTAAACAAAACCCAGCGTAGATTATATTTTGGGGTTATGTTTACAACTTCAACCATTAAAATTTCTTGTGATGTTAACTTTCTTATATATTAGTTATACAACTAATGTAGGCTTCTATAACTATAAGTTATATGGGCTTCTACACGTTATAAGATTTGCTTTGGGGTTATAAACTGTATATAAAACTAACCTTTGATCATCAATATATTCGTTTATACAAATTTAAAGAAGGATACCTACTGTTTAACTTCGCAAACATTCGTACATCTTTGTATAACATATTTGATTATTAATTTCTTTACTGTAATATTAACAACTTCTAAATCATTTGATCTATCAATATGAAATAAAAGGTAACTAAAAGATAATATTTTTACCTTTCTTTAAATATATAATAACGGATATAAATAAACAATTTGAACAAATAGGCCTACAGTTTTATAATCCTTATAATTGTACACATTTACCGAGTTAAAAATCCCCGTAGTCATAGAAGTTATCACTTCCAACGTGTGGTCTTAAGCACACCCAGTTAATTTTTTTTTTTTTTTTTTTTTTGCAGTCCTAACCCACTACCCGTCCGGGCAGCTATGAACTAAATGTTGTGCGTTGTTTGTTGTATATTTTTATGTATGTGTTGTAATGTCAATGTGTTGTAACAGTTTTTTTATGTTTGACGACCTCATGTGAGCGACTTTTACACCAGAAAATGGACGATTGAATAGGTCCGAAACCGCGGTAGTATTTTTAATACTAGTGGATCACTTGGCGGAAAAAAACAGGTAATATAAATTAACCTTGTACGTTAATTTTTTTTTCGCGGTACACTTCAGGATAATAATACCACCATGGCATCCTTTGTCGACGTTACTGCTATTTTAGCTGTTGGAAAAGATTCCGACGTGGCAACGGTTAAATTGCAGAGAGCGGTAGCTAGCTTAAATGAATGGACCAAATGCTGGCGCATTAAAATAAATGAGGAAAAATCTAAGTTTATCCATTTTACCAACAAAAAGCAAGTTCCAATACCGTTTATAATCAATGACAAAATGTTATCCTATTCTAATACTACGAAGTAAATTGGTATGGCACTCGATACCAAGCTGAAGTGGAAGGAACGTGTCAAGAAAAAGAAAGAATTGAATATAAAATATAGGCAGCTTTACTGGCTGATAGGATGAAACTCTGAGCGGTCGGTCCATAACAAACTCCTAAGATATAAGCAAGTCCTAAAGCCTGTATGGTCCTACGGCATTCAAATTTGGGGATGCACGAATTTGACAAATATTAATATAATACAATAATTTCAAAATAAAGTCTTCAGATGTATAGTTCAAGCTCCATGGTACAGTGATCTACACCGTTATCTAAACATGTTAGGGAAAGATGAAACAGAGTAGGCGGTCCTTAGGCATAATCAACGTCTCCAAGTCCATGTTAATCTACCGATGAATACGATGACTGACATTCATGATGTTCGTCGCCTCAATAGAAGCAAACCCAGGGATTTGGCTCGGCAAGAAGAAAACAAAACTTTATATTAAAACTACAATGCTAATGTTAGCTAATGTTAGCTAATGTTAGCTATTGTTAGCCAATCCTATTACTTTAAATGAGCAATTCTTGTATCTATCTTTGTATCTTTGTATCTGTCGCGGATCTCGAAAACAGCTCTAACGAATTTGATGAAAATTTGAATATAGGGGTTTTGTTTACGTCAGGAATCGAATGCGCTGGATCTTATGTCTGCAAAAACGCGCATAAACTCGGAAAAATGCTCTCATCAAATTTAAACTCTGAACTTCTTTTTATACCACCTTTCAAGTCACACGAAGGCTAATAGATACAACTTATTTGTATACCACGTTTAAAGTCACTAAGTATTCGAATATTACATTATACATTATAGATACAATCCAGATGTTAAGAATACTGAGCGATGCTCGGTCACCCAGGTACAAACGAGCCAAAGATTAGCGAGAGCCTTTAGCGAGTTTTCCAATTGCGAGCGAAGCGAAGCAGCCATATGAGGTCGTAGGCCGAAGCCGGGTAGGGACGCGAAGCGTCTAGGGGCAGAACCCCTAGTGTTAGCTAATGTTAGCTAATAAAAGTTAGGAGTCCATATTGTAAATGCTAATTCTGCAAATGTAATTTTATTAAAGAAATAAGTCTTTCGTCGATCCTAAAGGATTGGTTAAGATATGTAAACTTTATTTGATTAAACTCTGTTTATAATAATAATAATAATTTTTCTACAAAGAAAAATACACATTCTTTAAATGAGTCCATGAATGACGCATTTGAAATAAAAAATTATAACATTTTAATTTGCATCAACAGAGCCTGAAATCTAGCTAAACCGGGTGTAACAGCTAGTTTACAATATCCAAAAACTGTCTGCAAAAATATCTCAATCTCAATGGTAGCATTCATTGAGTTGGTAATATTCAGCATAAATTTCATCAAAATATATTTTGTTAATCAACCGAACGTTAACTGTAAATAATTCAGAGTAATTACATTTACGTTAGTTAATTTGGTCGCACAAAATACCTCTGTCGTTACAATAACCCAGCTCTGCTTTGTATTTCATTACCTGATTTTCCATTACACTTTCCTGCTATTCGAAAGCTTGTGACAGTTTAATTAATACAACGTAATGGAAACAATGCCCATCCGAGAGTTGATAAAGATCAATAAATATAAACCTAGAAAACAAAATGTTTGCAAGTTTTAACTATCCTGGATTTCCAAATGAAAAGAAAAACTTATTCTATTAAAGACTTTAATATTATTTTGAAAAATTATAATAAGACAAATAAATTTGGGGTTTGTCCTAAATAATTACGCCATGAGTAATATTTCTTGCATTTGTAAATGTTTTTTACCATACGAAGAAAACGAAAAATGTATTTTGTTAAAGGTACTTGCTACATGTAGAGATTTCAATCTATCAAACACTCCACACTCTATTATAATCTTTCTACAATTAATTGTGATATTGAAACTCCGTTAGCACATGGTACACGTATTTCTCTCAGTCAACATTAACACTATAACAACTAAAGATATCCCTAGTTACAACACAGAGAAGGATATGTTGGAATGAATGATTACCATTCATCACACAATCACTTACAAGTATCAACTTCACTTCAAACTTACATTTAAGTTATATTCAATTTAAAAATCATCAAATTACATTGAAATTTAAATCTTTATGCAATACTATTGAAGCAGCGTTATTGTGTTCCAGAATTTGTAGAGTCTATAGCTTAATAATCCTTTCGGATACAAAACACACAACGGTATGTCCAAAACGGCTTAGTGGTGAACTCGAAGGAGTTGCCCTTTTAATTAGCCACTTCTATCATCGAGGAACAATAATATTCAATGCTTTTTAAAGCTTGAAAAAAAGTAAGTCTTTAAACATAATTGACATAAATAATACTAAACTGCTTCTTTTGTTTAATTTTATTAAAACCGTGAGCGCTGTTTTTATAATAGTCGAATATAACCTGAATATTCTCCTATGAGTTAAAGAATGAAAATCATTCAACTAGTAAAAGTGTGAAAAAAATATATACGAAAATATGAACTCAGCCACTAATTTATGTAGGAGACACAAGCAAAACGTACATTCACAAAACTACAAAATATAATATATTTTCAATTTTACAAGACATTACTAATTAGAAGTATGTACAGTTACATTACTGAACTAACACCAGAAGAGAATCAGACGATGTATAGAATTGATTATTCCTAGTTGACCTACACGGACCTGGTGAATTACAACGAAGGATATGCTTATATTTTTAATAATTTTATTGATGTACATTGAATAAAATTCACAAGCAAATGCTATATCTTTTAGAATATTCCACAGGTGGTATCATGAGCTGGAAATGTAAATATTTTTCTCTAACTAATTATTTGTTTTTATTTCTAGTAAAGTTAAGAAAATATATAATTTACTAGAGTAAGATTACACTTTTTTATATTAATTCAGCCTGTACTTTCGAAAGTTTAAATGTAGATAAGACATATTTGTACAGTAAAATTTAGATCCCGGTCAGATGTAATGACACTTGAGAGTACGATAGAGATTTAAACACAAACTATGCAAAGTTTTGCGAAAATTTAAAACGTAAAAATAGCTTAAACAGTTCTAAGCAATTTCATTATTTAATTACAATCAACAATATTTATCTTGCAGTCAAGGCATTTGTGCAAAGCTTAAATAACTATTTCACACAGAGAGGGTTAGAGTGACTTCAAAAGAAAATGACGGTCATTGCAAAACAATGATGGGCCTTGATTTAGCTTTTAGGCGTACACAAAAAAGTATTTCTAACGATCTTTAAAAGAGTGTTAACACAGAAGCAAATGAGAGTGAATTAATTAAGTTGAGATCAATAATTTGACCAAGAAAATGTAAATTTAAATTATTTATCATAAAAATTAATAAGTTTGGCATCCATGTTGAAGATATAGCTGCACACACTCAAAGATTTGCAAATAGAAGAATTATAAGTGTAGTGCAAGAATAACAGATGTGATAGTTTCTCTATGCAGCCTCTATGCATTCATATGAGAGACTGTTGGGTCTTTGCAGTTTAAATTCACCGCTTACTGACTTCATTTTGCTTGAATACTAAGGTTCTGTATGATAAACTTAAATTATAAGAAGTGAATAAAAGAAGAATATGTATAGTATTAATGATAAAATTATTTAATAAGCATTACATGTCTTCATTCTATACGGTATTATAACTTCGCACTCCCTTTTTGTCCAGTGTTCAAAAATTTTTAAATGTCATACTATATTATTAAGGTTTTTTGTCAAGAGTTGTTTTGATGACCTAGTGCGTATGTGTGTTTACAAAGTGTGTGATTTGTTCCAATACGTACATGCATTGGTAAAAGCACGTTCATATTATTAAGTTTGTTTTTACTTTCTCCCCCTATACCATAGTATATGGAGAAAGTATTGTATTCGTTCAAATTTTAGAGTTTGAGTTTTTGGTGGAAATATCCGTTTTGGGTCCCCCTGAACCTAAAAAAGTGGTTTTCGGAGTGATGTGGGGGTGTGTGAGGGTGTGTCTGTGTGTGTGTGTGTGGATGTTATCAGACCTAGGGCCTAAACCAGTCGTCTGATTTCAATGAAATTTAGTATGGAGGTACTAATCCACGGTATCTCCAGGAGTTTTTTCATTTTTGTGAATTTTTTATTTTTAAGTGTAATTTTCCCATAAAACCCTTAAAATAACGGAAAAATCATTTTTCTCAAAAACGGCTCTAACGATTTTGATTAAACTTTTACAGTTTATTAGGGACCTAAAGTACTATAAACTATAAAATTTTAATCAAAATCATTCGAGCCGTTTTTGAGAAAAGTTGGGTTTTCCGTTATTTTATGGATTTTTATGGGAAAATTACTCTTAAAAATAAAAAAATAAAACAAATTAGTATTTTGAATTATTATTCTACTGATGAAAAGGTAGAGTATGTTATAGTACTTTTCGTCAAAGTTCTGAGTGAGAAAGTATGTGTCAGTTTCCTGATACCGTTTATTTGTTTAATATGCGTTAATATCATTAAGGACATTATTATTACATTTATTTGTTGATATTTTCTATTTTTTTCTTTTCTTGTATTGTTGTAAATATAAGTGTATTTAAATAATGTATATGAGATAAGTGGAAAAATCCCATTACCTAGCTTCTCTCAGTCAATGAATCTTCCCCCCTCCCCCCTCTATCGTGAATACAATATTCAATGTTATACATTTCGTTTGGTCGGTTTATTTTAGGATAATTTCCCCATATATTGTTTGTAAATATTTATATTATCTTGTTAGTGTTAAATAAGTTGACTTATTCGTCTACTTGCTATCTGTTAATATGTTTTAATGTGATGTTTGTATAATAATATGTTTGTTTCTAATATCAGTAAGAATGTTTTATATTTGTTTTGTTAATTAAGTTTAGTTTAAGAGGTATCATACCATTACTTCTCCTAAAACACGAATGCAGTTCAAATTCCGTCTCTTTGTCTTCATTTGTCTGTCACCCTTTGTCTCTGTGTGTTTTCTTCCTCGTTTTGTGCCTTAAATATGTTACTATATATCGCTCATGTTCCTTTTGAATATCTCTTTTAATTGATACTCTACTTACAATAAAGTAAAATAATACAAATTAATTATCTAAACCTGTCAGGAGATAATGGGAGCGACTATCTGTAAAATTTAAAAATAAATAATCTAAAACACGGAAATTTCAACTATTTTTATTGAATTCATTGTACAACTGCTTCATTTTTCAGTGTCATGCTGACAAGGATAGCTTTTTCGTGTTGCTAAATTATTTTACTATGTGATTTGGCTCGTTTTATTTGTTGGTGAAAACTAACGAAGAAGATAGTTTTTCAGTTTAAATTTGTTTGAAATGATTGCATATCTAGACAGATGACTGAATTTGTATAAGGCTACTAGCTGCCCCGATCCGGCTTTGCACGGATAGACAAATTAAAGTTAAATGTAAATTTAAAAAAATATATTATATCAATAAATATAAACTACACTAGGGGATATATAAATATAAAATCCCCATATATTTCTTATGGGGATTTTTAGTAACTTTGACCCCCCAAACCTCCCTTAAAATTTCGAATTTTTTTTAACCCTTTTTTAGCGAGCACCTCTAAAGAAAGCTACATACTAAATTTCATTCCAATCCATTCGGTGTTTTTTTTTTTTTAGTAACTTTGACCCCCAAACCCAAGCACCTAGGACCCTAGAAGAAGCTACATACCAAATTTCATTCCAATCCGTTTGGTGGTTTTGGAGAAATGATTTAGTAACTTTAACCCCCCAAACCCCACCTAAGAATTCGAATTTTTTTAAAACCTTTCTTAGAGAGCACCTACGGCCCTAGATGAAGCTACATACCAAATATCATTCCGATCCTTTCGATGTTTTTTTTTAGTAACTTTGATCCCCTAAAATTTCGAATTTTTTGAAAACCTTTCTTAGTGAGCACCTACGGCCCTAGGAAGCTACATACCAAATTTCGTTCCGATCCGTTTAGTAGTATTTGAGAAATCGTAATCAGTGAGTCACTGGATTTGGCTTATATATATATATTTATAGATAAGTAAGGTGGAGTATGTAATGCTCTATAAACAGATAAATGACACAAAGCAGATATTTTGGTAATCAATAAAATGCAAACAATCGAATGCGTTTAGAGTAATAGTTAAATTACGGTAAGTTTTCAATACCTAACATTACAAACCTAACCGACACTTTATCAATTGAGAACAGAACTTATGTTAACAACTGTCTGTCAATTAGAACATACTATTTGTATCTTACGTCGACACATCACATAGTTATATTTAAGGCATCGTGAATCTGTTTCAAAACTTAAATCAAGCTTCCTTGAATAGTTGATCGGCAATCCCGTTCGCGTTAGTTCAGGCTTTTCTTGGAATTACACTGCCGTTAATTAACATTTTATAGAACACGTTTATTGTAACGTAAAATTACGTAATGAAAAGTAAACATAATGTAAATCCGTCCCTGCATGGTGGATGCGTTAGTGTAGGAACATTAATTAAAACACAAGGTAACACTCTGTAAACATGTTCCTCTGTTTAAAATTAATTAACCAATAAATGTATAAACGCAATTAGCAAAATATAGCCGAGTTGTATAATCAATCAATATTCCAGAACAATATAAGCTGCAAACAAACATTCGGCTGTCTTTGTCGCCTTGGCTGCATGATAGAAATTAAAGCGTGTGGACTGTGACCGTAGTAGTCCATTTAATGCAGGGTATGACCTCAGGAATTGCCCTACAGACCAGACCCTTGCACTGTATGTTTTTTGGTTCGCTGATTCCGAAAATTGGAGTCCCGCGGCTCTAAAAATGCAAAAAACATCCTTTTTACGGTTTTTTTACAATAAAGTTTATGACAAATATCAAAAAGTGAGGAAAATACTTTTCATTTTTTCGTACATTTTTTTCATCTTTTTAACAGGGTTAAGAAATTTTTGTTGTACATTATTTCTCAAAGCTAAAAAGTATACAAGAAAAGTATTCCAAACTACAAAGAGTATGCATTCGCAATCATTTCCTCAGTTTTTCCTGTATTGATGGCAATTTAGGGTTGGTTCTCACAAACTATCGTCCCTCTTTTTAGTATTATTAAAGTTGTACTACAATTCACAACAATTAATATTACACGCCCGCATATGTATTTAGTAATTTTTCACATGGAAAAAACACGCTTAATAAACGAAAATTCCAAATGTAACTATTAAAAATTACAAACATGCAATAGTTATGAGATTTTAATTATTTTTGAAATAATTTTCCGTTACAAATTCGTACATCAGAATAACCCGGCTTTGCTTTATACTTGTACAAGAAGGTACCCATGGATTCGCTCGCAACTTCATTGCAAACTAGGGGAGACCACTGCGTGCACGCCAACCCACGATGTAACCTTCTAAAAACATATGTTATGTTTTATTTATAATAAAGGAGTAGGATTAAAAATAACCTCAAAACTAAGATGGTAAATAATGTTAAATGTTCAAATCAAATTATATCGTATATTTTATAATAAAGGTTAAAAGAACTAGTAAGGCTCAGGTGTACACTTAATCAAAAACCTAACCAAAAAGTTACTCACTATCAATGACCGTATAATATCAATAAATAGGCCTTCTATATGTCTTATTTATTTTTAATTAGGATGTAACATAGTTTTTTTCTTATTTTTAAATTCCTTAACGCTAGTTTTTAATGTTTTGTGTGTGTTGAAACATGTGTTGGTTCAGTATAGGCCTAACCTAAAATGATGTGTAATTTATTTTACCTACCTTAACAGCAACATACACACATGATTTATGTTTTTGTGCACATCTTTGAATGATATAAGTTTCATCTTTCAATTGTCGTTTTTTAGTTTTCATAATGTTTCTTATTTATTGGTATTACTGCTGTTATAAAAAACAGCTATAGACGCTATGTGTGTAACGTCCAACTTAACCCTGTGAGTTTGTTCGTTGAAAGATACTGGCCACTAATGATTTTCTCTAAGAAAGCTGATTCATTATACTACAATTGTCTGTTCTTAGATGCACAATCAAGTGTTTTAATAATCAGCTGGTTAGGAAAACTTAAAATGATGATAAAATACGTTTTAAAAAGTTCTTTTATTACATTCTAAATGAAAATATTTCAAAAATGTAAGTAAATTGTGCAAACATGGAATGCTAGATTTTTCATTTAAAACAAACCGCGTGTAAAACAGTTCGGTGGAAACCTCAAGGGAACTCTTCAAAGAAGTGCAAAGTTGAAATTTTACCCCATGTTAAATTGCCATAAGAAAACTTTTAATCTCGTTTTTAAGTGGTTACTGACCAGATACCAAAATCTAAGGAAAAATGTGAAAATGTGTGGGTTTGCATTTGACATTACCTGCGTGAAAATCGAAGACCAATGGATATCTCACACGTTCTCCGGAAGATTTTTAATTTTGTGTTTTAATATATAAGATCTACTCATTATTTTTTAGTTTTAAGGGTAGCTTTCCCTTTTCACCCATAGACTTAAGTAATCGAAGTACAATTGGGTTTTTGTCTTGCATATCACCTAAAAGTAATATATAAAATATTCAGTTCTAACTTGTAAGACATTAGTTTACTTTATTTAATTTATATTTTAACGGGATAGGTACCTTATTTTCAAACCTTAGTTAGACTTTAGTGACAGAAAATAGACGGGTTTACTTATTCTGTGTACCATTTATGAAATAAATTACCATATTTATTTGGTTTCTACATGGAATGTCAAAACAATTTTAAAAGGACATAGTTAAGGAAATTATTACATAATTTTGTTACGAGTTTAAAAATTGTCTATTACAACCCTATTCTTTACCTATGCCATAATACTCACTGTGAAACATAGGAGTCTTTCAAACATATTAACTGCCTCACTAGACAAATAAAGACATGTATACCATTCATTTTGAAACGTTTAGTCTCAGAAAGGCATGCATTACCTCACTGAGAATTGTTTAGGTTTCACTTTTTAATCAAGTAGTATCATAAATCCATACATAGCCCAAAAAAACAACTTTATAGATTTAACTTAGAAACGTATAGTCTCACAAAGAAATGCATAAGCTCACAGAGAACTTTATAGTTTTCAGTGTAAAACGTATAGGCTAAAAACATCCATAATATCACACGGAAAAGTACAAAACATATATCAGGGGCATGCTAATGTTACATCTGCGCAAACTGAAAGTATTTATTCATTCATTATTTGAAAACAATGTAGAAAAAAAAGGAGTTATTTTAAAGGTTTCAATCAGTAATTTTATTTAACAGTTTGTTTTATGTTAATTGTTTTTACAAACAGTATTTTGTTCTACGTTTGTAAATTGTATTATTTCCTTAGTTAATGTTACTCATCTAATAGAAAATTGTTTGGTTTCTGAAACAAGTCGAGATAGTTTTCTTTAAAACACATTGCATCATGTGTTTCCTACAAGTGGCTTGTTAGTTAAGGTACTTACATGAACTCAATTGTAAGATTCTGCTGCAGGATTCAGTTCTGACTTACTATTCTATGTGCAAGCAGCTTACTTCCCGTTTGTATTGCAACTTTATCAACCTATTTTCACTATTGTATAACAAGTAGGTTACATTCGGTTAGTTTAGTCTCACTATAGTTTCAGGATGCAGTTCAATATGACTGTGAACAGTATGTATTAATGGAGGTGCTATTAATTTAAACAAACTAATAGTATTTACTTTACGTACTGCAGAGCCATTAGAAGAGTTACGTTGAGTTGTAATAACGGAAGGTGTGCGAGAAGTTGATTTGAACAGACAGAAAGCGCTTACCACTGGATGTGAATGTTGGTCAAGTCGTGTTGAGTTTCTTTTCAGATCATTTCCATTGCATGGCTATAAATTACTATTAGTAATAATAATATGAGATAAAAGGGAAAATACAATAGCATAATACAAAAGTTAAGGTGTACATTTAAAGAGCACCAAATATGTAATGGTAAATCGAATAACTCGTACAATTGATAGAAGAGTGTGAAATAGCAAGAACATGATCACCTAGAACTTGATAGAACCCAACTTTGAAAGAAGAATACAGGCAAATAAGAAATACGGTGAGAAAGTTAGGATCAGACGTTAGGAAAGATCACGAGAAAACTAAAAGTATAAATAGAAACATGCATGGAAGATATATCAGCTAGTAACAAATAAGGATCAAATAAACAACCCAGACGTTGTTTGTGAGAATGTAAAGTTTTCACTGAGACTGCTGTGTGAAGTTATGCATTTCTTTTTGATCAAACACAGTTCTCTGTAACAAAACATTCAATTCTCTCTTGGACGATACATTTTTTGCGAAAAAATGCATTTCTTTGGGAGTCTTTGCTTTCTGGTTAAGACTATTTCCTTGTGACTATTTCTTTCTTTGTGACACTATACATTTCTTAGTATTTTATATTGTTTTGTTTCTTTGAAAAAAAAAGATGTGTGCGGTCGTGGGACCCCCGTCAGGAACGAAGTTCATCACGCCTTTCCTTCAATTCTTTTACCAGCCTTAACGGCAACATACACGCATAATTTTAATCTTTCAATTGCCGTTTAGTATTAGATAGTTTTTTTTTATACAAATATTTACTGTTTCCATACGATTAATGTTATTATAATATAGGTGTAGAATTAACAATAACATCAAAGCTAAGATAGTAAACACAGTTAAATTTCCATTCACTGTAAATACATTCAATAAACATAAAATGTTTGTTCATTAGTCTAGAATTAACCTAAAATTATTGTATGTATGTTTAATTTATTTTACCTGTCTTACATAAAATAATATCAGGTTAGACCTAGACTTAAAATTACTTTCTATCCCTAACCTAAAATTATTGTATGTATGTTGCCGTTAACACAGGTAAAATAAATTAAATATACATACAATAATTTTAGGTTAGGCCTAGACTGATGAACCAACATTTTATGTTTATTTAATGTATTTCAGCGATTGACGATAATAACTGAACTACGCCGAACGGAACCGATAGTCTCTTAATTTAAATTGGTGAACCAACACACAAGTTTTTTTAATGTATTTACATTCATTGCCATAGCAACAAATTTTGTAACGCTTTTTCGTTACTCGTATTTTATATTTGAACCATAGAAACCATAGGAACCAATCGTTACGAATTACATTTTCTATTTGTTAACTCCTTCCGCAACCCGCTTAAGGAATTTCGTTCCAAAAACTCATATATGCAAATTAATTGTATGAACTTAATTTGTATTTTAGGCGGTGTGGTGATATTAATTTCGGGAATCTAAGAGTACCACTATAATACATTTTAAATTTAAGTGTTTAAACTTTGGTTTTTATTTAAGTCATGACCTGGATATTCCACATACATCCTGCATTCAACCTGATTGTTGGAGTTGCACTTATATAAATTCAATTTAAACATTCTGCTCCAGGAATCGAGAAAAGATTTTCTCTATTAAGAACACGTGTTTCTTTGTTGTCACAACTTTATCCCTATTATATTTATTTGCCCTCAGGTTTATGGTTGTTATACTTATACACTTTTGGTTGAAGTTTGTATTCTTATAACTGTTGTATTTGAATTTTACAATACTATAACTAGATTGTTTAAATGTGTAATTTTATGCAGTGTTTTGTTTCAATCACAGCATAAGGCAAACAACAACCCTTTCAAATAAAAAGTTGTAATTCAAACTTAAGTTTCAAAATAAAGAAAATATTTATAAACCTTGGATATAACTAAAGCTACATCATTAAGATCAGTAAATCTATTTAGATTGTTGATGTACAAGCTGCCAAGACCGTAGCCAGGGGGAGAGGGGTTAGGGGTCAACAAACCACCCCCCCCCCCCGAAATCCCAAAATTTAGTAGTAAAAATTAA
>JAGFPH010001340.1:8568-18959 GCA_018207615.1 Philaenus spumarius | reverse complement strand
ACATATTTACACCAAATTTAACACAATTTTTTGTTTACAAAAATCCTGAAGAATAGTTACAGACCAAACAAAATAATATTAATACGTAAATATTTGTTTTATATTCCCTACAAGTCAACAGAAAAGTAAATTTTAAGTTAACTGCTTCTAAGTTCAATTGTATCGCCTTAAGGTAAATATTTAATTTAATGTAAAGGAAATTTGTAGTTCTTAGTTTTACTAAGTAAAATAAATCATCATAATAGACGTGGTGGAAACCTATACATACGTGCTCTTAAATGTGCACTATTTTACAGAGATCTATATTTATTTTGAATTATTGAACAAAGTTGTTAAATAATTAAAATTATAATCGATAGTTCAAATTTAATATGTAAGCGTACATAAATTATTATTAAGATTTGAAGAGTGTTAATATATAATTAAGCTAATAAATACAATATATATATAAATCACGAACATTTTTAATTAACAAGGAAAACGGATTTAATAAATATTTAGCTTTATTATTGATAATTACCGTGTTAAACATGTAATCATTCCGACTAATTACATTATAATGTTAATTAAATAAGCTACAAAATACATTCGTCATGTCAGTAATACAGGCTTTTATATTCACTTTGTATTGCCAAATTTAACAATACACTAAATACTTTTAAGTTATTTTAAAACATAAATTAATGCAATTTTCGTCGCAATTTCAACAACATCTGTCATCATACAGTTGTTTAAAATTAAAAGTTTAAATCTTAAAACTGACAAAGCATGCTAAACTGATAAAGTTGTATATATTATTATCGTTGACAATTTGAAAATATATTGTAGATAATGATACAATATTCAGTTTATTCCGCTACATTTTTTAAAATTTTTATCGGACTTAGACGAAAAATTTACTCACAGAAACCTAGAGACAACAATAGCTTTTATAAGAAGAAATAATTTACAAAATAGGGCATGGGGGGGGGGGGGGCAAGATTTGGACATGACTTTCTGTACATAATTTTGGAGCCTATAGAAATACCATTCATTTTAGCAAGTTTGAGTACAATGAAAACAACGATAGCAAAGTAGTGGACTGGCAACATTTTAAGAAAATAAAGATGAAGCGTCAAAGGAAAATGCATTAATAAAACAAAATTTAACTCATTAGTTTTTTACATTAAGTGTTCAAACTTACCCACCGTAATTTGATAACTAACATAAACTAAATAGTTCTTAATGAGATTACAATAAACTTTATGGCAAGAGCATATGATTTAAAAACACGTAAGTTTTAATATACGTAACGATTTGAAATAATCTAGGTGTATGTAGGTTAAAAATTACGTGACTTAATACGTTATCAAATTACGGTTTCGAATTTCTAATGTATTATATGCTTTTGAATTGCGGTTATGCACATACAGGCCTATAATATTAAAATATTCTTGTAAGATTGGATAAAAGTCATATTTTAATATACAGAATGTTCATTTGAAAACTTCAAACACGTATTAAAAGGCTTAGGCCTATAGCCCAAGTATCAAAATTCTGTAAACGGGAGTGTACAGTACTAATTGGGGGAATAACAAAATATTTTCAAAATAGGGATGCTCAATTTTGGTGAAGTAAAATTTAAATCGGCCAAGCCGTTTGGTATCAGCAAGCCAATAATGTTATTTCTTATACATCAATTACTAACTACTACTTACTGCTAATAACACAACACCATTACTTACTGAATGCAATGATGATGCCAAAAAGCCAAAAATATTTGTTTGAAGTAAAAATTGCCAATTTTGTTATCAGTATTTTTTTCCAACAAAATACAGCATTTTTTATGAGCTTCGATTTGAGGTGTCACAATGTATACGTTGCCCTTTCAAAATTTTGACTTTGGGTAAGGGGGCATCAGGACGAGCACCCCCATTTTGAAAATATTAGTACTATACACTCCCGTTTACATAATTTTGATACTTGGGCTCTAAGTCTTTTAATACGAGTTTAAAGTTTTCAAATGAACACCCTGTATATGGGAATTTTAAGATCCAACCAATTACATAATCTAGAAAAGGATGTTATTAAATTTTATTGTTATAAAGACATTTTAACGGTCTTTAATAAATAATAAACATATTTCTTATAAATACAAAACATAAATTTATTAATGTTATTAAATAATTCATAAAATTACGAAAATGATTAGTAGGCTCTAATTTAGGAAAATAAATGTTCAATTAAAATTTCTCAACGAGAGAGTTTTTTTCAAATTTGTTAAAAGAAAACAGAAAATTATTTATTTATTTCGACACAGAAATCTGGTAAGTTTTTATTTATAATTTATTACTGTTTTTAACACCCATTTTAAATATTTTCACGAATGAAATACTTATATAACCGTTTTGTTTTCTAATCTAAACATATTCATTTTTGTATTTTATTGCTAAAGCATTACGTAAAAATAAATAAAATGTATGGTTTTATATTACCCTAACCCTAAATGATAACAGGATAGTTCTAATTAAAAGAAGTCATTTCTTTCAATAAAAAATCTATTCCAATTAATTCTAGACAAAACAGAATTCCAAGGAAGGACTTACAAAAAAGTATTTAGTTTCACGTTGTATTTTTCCAACTACAAATTCTTTTAGTTTATCGACAATGGTGTAGAAAATGCAAAAATAGAGAAAAGTTTTATTTTGTAAATCTGCTTTGTAATAACTAAACTAATGACCTGAAGCTACATTATGTGAACTTATATTTTGTGTGCATAAACTTATATTTTGTGTTTTGATAAATATGTAGCAGTAATATATATTTGTTTTGTTTTTTTAATCTTAGCTAGTATCTCAATTGATTAACTGAATAGTTGAGCCACATACCCAGTTGGACAACTAAGTGTCTAAAAACACATATTCACGTTACAATAAACAAAAAAGAACATAATCAACAGAATCACAGCAGTTTGGAATCTGCAAGACACCGAAATATACTATTGCTGCTACAAATGTGAAACTTTTGGGCACTTTTACATTTTGAGTTACAATAAGCGATCAGCACATTGAATTCTTAGAGGCGTTGTTCAAACGATAAACTTATGCAATTTACAACTATTTTTAATTTGTCATAATTTACCTGCTTACCCCCTTAATTTAATTAAATTACAAGTGAAAAAACATGGGCCAGGACCGGGATTTGAACCCAGATCCGTTGCCATTTCGTGGTAACGCTCTACCAACTGAGCTATCCTGATCACTCCAGATATTGGTCGATGTTATCTCACTTATCCAGGTAAATTATTACAAACTAAAAATAATAATAAATAACACCACTGTAGCCTGAAAAAAGAATTAAGATTATTTTCAATGTCGCATATGCAAGGTATTGTGTCTATTGGTTCAATAAATGCAGTAAAACCGTACAAGTGAGATAACATCGACGAATATCTGGAGTGACAGGATAGCTCAGTTGGTAGAATGTTACCACGGAATGGTAAAGGTCCTGGGTTCCAATCCTGGTCGTAGTCCATGTTTTTTCACTTGTAATTTAACTATGCAATTTGTTTAAATGCAGCAGAACTCTAATTATCTTCAACAACGTTTTAATGTAATCAAGTGTACTAAACACGATTAAATAAATTTAGAGATTTTTTATATTAAAAAACAAAAAGAGTTAGTAATTCGTGTTCAGGTTATGCCTAACCAAAGTGAAACATTTTAAAACTAAAACGGAAAGTTCAGTTAAAACAAACATATTATCAAAGAGCAAACTACGTTGTCATTGATCTGACGATAAGGGCATAACCGTCAAAACTAGTTATCCACCCATTCTTTGGTTTGTCTAGAGCAGAGAATTAAGGTATTTAAACCTTTCTATGCAAATATACTATGTTTTGTAATAATAATTAATTATATTATCTGCGTTAAAAAATGCGTTCTTTTTAATTGTGCGAGAGCTAGTTGGATCTGCACTAGTATTGTACGAAGATTTTAATACATTTTAAATGAGGTTTCAAGAAATTTGTTTTTACGTTCTATCATTTTAAACAGTCATAAACCAACAAAATATTATCGCTTTTACATAGGAGATCATACATATGAAATTCGGTCTTTTACAGTTTAAAGTTGGTGCAAATAATTATCACTTTCCTTACACACCAGAGGAAATCGTTAATTTGAGTTTTCTGGCAAGAGACAGCAATGAAATTCTAAAACAATATGCTATGCTTGTCTGTCTTTGGTTCTGTGAAAAATAATAAAGTGTCGGTTAATGGTATATAACATAACTTAGTTAAGTACTGTGGACGATGTGCTGAAAGCTTGTAGACAGGAAGGATGTCTAATACGTGTATAAATTAAGCAGCTATAAAAAACAATAAAATGCTTCTCTCAAAGTGTTCGAACAAATTTTCATTTAATTCAAATTTGATTATATAAATATTTCAATAGTTGCAAATATAATTTAATCCACATTAATGCCAATCACGTTTGATGGACAGGGGAGGTTCATTATGAACCGCAGTTTAATTACATCATGTTATTGAGGCCTGTGTGTAATATAGCATATGGCTGCTGTCCGCCGTCACTCTAACCTCAATGTTATTCATGGGTTGACAAATGCGCAGATATTGCACAAACTTTGGCTACGAAATTGCCTAATGTAAGGTCACTTTGAGATATTTGGAATTCAACCCTGTATTATAAATATGATGGGTAAAACCAACTCTGTCGTGTAAAATTTCTTTACTTGATTTCTGGCCACAATTTTTACAGTTATTGTGAAATTTACATCACAGTAAGATTGAGCTATTTTCTCGGCAAAATTAGTGATTCCTAATTATGTTTTGTACTGCATATGCATTGTGAGACATAAAAAAACTGTTTATCTAGAAACGCTTGACGAGTATGGTAGTTCAAAGTGAGGCTGTGGTAAATGTGAACCTTCAGTTTTCTATAGTTTATGAGCAGGTTCGAGTCTTGTAACTTGCGTTCTTATCTATGGCAAACCAGCTGGTTCATTGATGCTATAAACTAAGGTCACACTGCATTAAAATAATTCAAGTTTGCTGTATCTCTTTGCTAAAATATTTCAAATGAATTAAAACACTGATCCATCTGCTATAAATCAGATTTATCTGCTATAAATCATATACAAAAATTTATTTTCTTAAAGTCTTTACATTGTTTGATTAAATTACAATTTGAACCCAGGACCTTTACCATGTCGTGGTAACGCTCTACCGACTGAGCCAACCTGATCGCAACAGATTTACTTGATGTCAGTCAGTGCTAGATCCTACGCACTGTGTTGGACGTTCCAACGAGAGCAAACTTGAAAAGACACACAGAAATTAGGCTCGAGCCGACAGAACTATGTTGAAGAGCGCCATCAAACTAGGGCGGGACCTAAGCAACCTTAACTTAAAAAACTCGAGACTTTAGCAAATGCTGTTTCACATTTTTGTAGGTTAGAATTTTTTTCGTCACAACCAGTAAAAGGAATTAGTTGGATAATAACACCACATCAAATATTAAAAAGATAAATAGGTTTCTATATAAAAAAAAAACTGAAATTTGAAACACATATATGGGGTTTAAAGTTAGTTTTGAATTATAAGTTATTTATATTGTTAGAATTGATGGTTCTGAATTTTTCCATCATCAATGGTCAACCCGATCAACCAAACTAATGGGATTAAGGCCACTGTGGTTACCGTCAACTAAACATGAGAAAAATTCAGAAAAGAAATTTTTTAAATTTCTGCAGGACACTATTACAAGAGGCATTGATTTCTAAAGAGAGGGAGAAATTGTAGCTTAATCTAACTAGCTTCCACTTGCATTAAGGATCTGCTCCAGTAACCGAGAAAGCAACCAGAAACGCAAGCTCTTCTCTCTATAGCCGTAACCAAACAGTGCAATTTCTTGCAGCTGAGCGCTTTGACATTGTCTCATTTCAAACCATTTTATAAATCCATCTTTTGTAATAGAGTGTTTAAAAAAAACTGTACATTCTTTATAAAATTGCGGATCCGGGTTGCGTTTCACTTTGAATTATACATTTTTTACTGTGTAAAGAAACAAGTTCAAACTTGGTACTTCAAAATTGTCAATTACGTGACAAATGAAAAAAAAAAATTAATGTAAAACGCAAAACGGATGCGTATTGTGACTGCGCTTAAAATGAGACCTTGCAAATAATTTTATGACAAAAAATAAACGAAATAAATGGTTTAAAATTTAACTATGCTCTTATTTGATAAAAATCCAAGATGGACGCCACTACAGCAGACTCTACGGACTGAGTGGAGTGGAGCGTGTAGCGGGCCAGAGGCGGGAGTGGAGCATTCACAACAATCATGCTCTGAAGCATGAGCGCGGCCTGGAAACGGGAAATAAAAGCGGAGCGTGCAGCTTTCTTTGCAGCGTCAACTGGAGCAGCGAGCGTTCAGTTCAAAAAAGTTTGTATTTTGAAGCGTTCTGAGCATGTTGTCAGCTTGTCGTTTGAGGAAATAATTTCTGCTGTACAGTTAATTTACAGTTAATTCTGTTGTACCATGAAATTTATCAGGTTGTGATCTTATAGTTTCGTAAAACGTAGCAAACTCTCCAAATTTCTCTCTTTCTTTCACTATTGAACTTGGACCACTTTTTACGTTAAAATAAGTCTAATTAATTTTAGGTATGCATTTTATTCCAAGACCATATCGAAAAATCCAGATTTGGTCGTATCCATTTTCCACATAAATCACAAAATTAACGTTTGCAAAAATAGTCTAGCACTACTGCACGCCACAGTTGCACGCTCTTCACTGAGGCCAGTCGTTGCACTCCAGCGGAACGCCATTACAAACGCTGGCCGCCCCGCTCCACTCAGGCCGTAGCCTAAGCTGAGGCCTGAGTGTAATGGGGCGTCCAGCGTTTAGTGTGGCAGACCTGCAGCGTGCATGATAAACCTGCTGTGATAGACTGGCGCGTCCTGGTGTCTAGACATTTAAGCGTAGCGTGCAGCGTACTGTACCAGCGTCGAAGAAGCGGCGAGCGTTCAGTTCAATCCAGTTTGTCTTTTGAACGTTCTACCCACAGGTTTTTAAAGAAATAATAGCTGGCGTCCAGTCGAAACCAGAAATATGATTGTCTAGTCATCCTATGTACAAAGAAGAGCTGTAGGGAAAAGGTTTGGAAAAGGTTTGGAGTAGTTTCGCTAAGGTGATTTTTTTCACCCCTTTTCACATTAAAACTTTCTGATTTAAATAAAGAGTTTTCTTCTAAGTACATATTAGATAATAGTGACCCAGTTGTATCCATTTTTGGCACAAGTGTAGCAAATGTTCTTTACTCGAAAGTATGAATGAATTTATCACCGCTGCACGCACCTGTGCACTGAGGAGCAGTTTTTTTTTAAAGGAAGCCTTGCTATGTTGGTCATTTGGGGATGTTACTGTCTATATTTGATTTATACATTGAACTCGTATAAGAACTTTATACAGTCGTATTTTTACCTGATGATGGCACATCTTAGAACAGTCATAAAAACATACCGGGTGTTTCTGTTAATGGGTCCTAGATTATACATAATACAACTCATTTACGTGCAAGCCAATTCAGTTCAAAAATATAACAGCTTCAATATAATACTTTAATCTTAATTGGATAATATAATCAAGGCCAACCAATTCAATATACTGTATATTCCTTTACATTTTCTGAGTAGATGTAATATATATTTTCTGTTTCTACTATCGTATAATTTTATTAAACATTATTATAAACAATTCCAAATCAGATTTATTTCCGTGTAGCATATTGAAACTAAACACAATCATATCTGTCACTTTATGGTGTTTTAATATAACTTTCATCAAGCTTACAAAATTACGTGCCTACAACATGAGTACAGCTGCAGTTATCGACAACTATTTCAATTACAACGTTGAGTCTTGATATAATGTTTATTAAACTTTGATTGACATCAAAAGCTAATAAACAAGTTCTGCCTGACTCAATATCCAACTTCCGCATTTGCGATTTTCAATGAAGTCATTCAACCCTTTTCCCATAAAATCTCACACACAATGCATTATGATCTTGTTTTTAGTTTTCACACCATATCAAGAGTTTTTTTACTTTACACATATTAGTTTAGTTATTACATTAGACATGAATTTATGAGGAACCACAGTTTGTTGGATTAGATTTCAGGTTATTGGTGCAGGTCTTGTATTCCCTGCACTAGGCTGGCGGTACTTGTTGCACAAGTAGTCGCGTGGCATCAAAATGACCGCACTTAGTACGATACAGAGTTATAAGTGGTTTATGAATACTAAACAAATATTTAATTTCCTAATAGTTTGTATTACAGTACTTAAAATACATTGTATGTACTTCAACATTTTGAAGATATCTTAAGAGCCTTTCGTCTTCCCGCAAATCTATAAAAATTTTAAATTAAAATACAGTACACCAAATAAATATTAAAAAATGATTCAAAATATTAAACTGTAATCCTATTACTTTAAATGAGCAATTCTTGTATCTATCTTTGTATCTGTCGCGGATCTCGAAAACGGTTCTAACGAATTCAAAGAAATTTTGTATTTAGGTGTAGTTTTGATTTTTAAGTACACTCCCATATAGTTGTATTCGTGTAAAACCGCAATATTTTGAGAAAATCTAATTTAAAAGTTGAAAAATTTTAACATATGGTCTTATGGGTTGCCATGTTGGTTAAAAAATAACAACGAAATAGTAAATAAAGCGATCAAAACAGCTGTTTATAAACAAGCCAATTTATACTCTTTTAGCACGTTGGAAATAGAGTGGAATAAAACTGAGATTGAGTATTATCCAAAATCAGCTGTTCATTGGATAGTTTTTAATTACTGTTTAAAAACAAGCTAATTTATACTGTTTTAGCACGTTGGAAGTAGAATAAATTGGGCCTGATTTAACAATTTATTTTGTCAAAAAAAAGGTAAACTTGGCAAAGATGAATAAATTCTGAAAGTCAATTTTGTAATATAGGCCTGGCTCATTTCTGAAACATAGCATTGAGGTTATGTTAATCCTGCAATAATTTTTACTATATTTAGGCCTGGTTTCAAAATTTTAGTTGACAGAAGATAGTAGAACTAGGACTAAAATCGTAATGAAACCCTCTCACGTTTCTAAAGAATGTATTTGAGGTTATAATTAATCTTGTAATTATTGTTAATATATTTAAGCCTGATTTCATAATTTTACAAACCTATGTACAAACGAGCCAAAGATTAACGAGATTCTGTAGCGAATTTTCCAACTGCGAGTGAAGCAAAGCGTCCAGGAGCAGAGTCCCTAGTTATACATAATATACAAACGTTCCCTCTAATCCATAAAAATAGTTCAATGAAAAGAAAGTACACCAAATAATTAATATTTACAAATGTTTCACAATAATCAAGATGGTTTACAAATAAAATTATAAAACACTAATGTAAAATAGGGTATACAATTGTTCCCGAGTGACAAAAACAGTATTTAAAAACATTAATAAGGACAATATTGATTAAAAATAATATTTACATGAAACGTAATTGCAACACAAGTGGCGTCAAAACAACCGCAGATCATAAACAAACGACTACTAGTTCGAAAAGAATAATTCAAATTATTATACAAATTATATCTGCTAGGATCCATGAAATAAGTTTTAGTACAATTTTCTGCCAATCCTAACGTAACACTTTCACTAAAGTTTGTCGACGCGTTTCGGAGTTCCTCCATTATCGAGACCTATTTCAGTACTGGATTCATCCGTTATGGAATCGTCTAGATATAGTTAGCCACCCCTCTCTTCCTACTACTGGTGCTGCTTCTTATGTAATCTATTATGTAATCTGTTATGTAATCTGTTATGTAATCTGTTATGCAATCTGTTATGTAATCTATTATGTAATCTGTTATGTAATCTGTTATGCAACACGTTATGTAATATGTTATGTAATTTTTTTTATTTTATATTTTCAACAATTTTAGAGTTTGGAAAGTTATTTCTGATTGACTGTTAATTTGTTCATTAATAATATTTTCTCCGTTCATTTTTAGTTTGAAAATTTCCATGTTTTCCATTATATTTAACCGTCTTCCTTTGTTACTTTGGTGTAAGAGCTTCATTGATTCTTTCATTTCATATGGCATATGACCCTCATTTAATAAGTGTGTTGCGTAATTTGAATCTCTTTTTTCATATTTATAAGATCTAATATGTTCCTTAAATCTTGTTTTTAGTTTTCGTCCTGTTTGGCCTATATATGTTGCGTTACATTTACACATTATTTTATATACTCCATTTTTGTCGTATGCTTCCCTTTCTTCTATAGACTTGCTTAATCTTTTCTTTATGGTGTTGTTCGTATTAAAAGCAGTTTT
>JAGFPH010001339.1:264471-278647 GCA_018207615.1 Philaenus spumarius | reverse complement strand
TTTTCAATCAACTTTTACTAAACCACAGCAGGCATAGTTAACTCTTACTAGGAAAAGTTGATCTGTTTATTTTCAATCAACTTTTACTAAACCACAGCAGGCATAGTTAACTCTTCCTAGGAAAAGTTGATCTGTTTATTTTCAATCAACTTTTACTGATACTTTTAGTAAGAGTTTATTTACTCTTCCTAGGCTGAGTCAACTCTCCCTAACAATCTACTTAACCTGTTACGTATATATAAACCGTATTCTATTTATGCATTATAAAAAGTGTGAATAAAACGAATATAATATAATAGAGTATAACTCTGAACCTTCTTAAGCGTTATACTATATCGAATTTAAAATAAACTATTATGCAAAATCAAAATACACAAAATATTGTGATCTAAAATACATTTAAAGCAGATTTTTTTTACATCATCTGCTTTAAAAGTATTTTAGATCACTAGTGGCCTAGTGAAACTCCGTTTCAGTTCTTTTACACAATCAAAACTAATAACGATGTTGACAAGCACTGATATTTTAAACAAACGAGTTTTTACGATATTACAAACAGATGACACATTTTACCTTACACAGAGTCTTTAGTTTTTGTCATGTATAAATCTTATAAAGGACCGCCTGAGCCATTATGTAAATGTTAACACTGATGACTAAATCGATAAGAAGGTTACTATACTTGATGTGAACATGATGTTATGACTAACCTAACTGTGTCAGCTAAACTATATTGCGCAATATAGAGGGTGCTCTAGAATTACCAATAAACGAGTAAATGAAATAAAAAACCGTTGGAGGTAACCCAAAAACATAATATTGTAATATATTGCATGTCGGGTCCGTATATAGACGACGCGAGGTCCATTACTACTTTTCCAAATTAATAGATTTGTGAGCACAGTTTTAGGAAGAATACAGTGGAAATCATTGGAAACTGTTATTTTTAAAACTTTCTGTTACTTCAAAAACAAAATGTAAACATCAAAATTTAAAATAATTCGACCACGCAGCTGAACAGCTGACGTGAGTTGAGCAAATTTCCAAAATTAAGTTTATAGGCCTATGTTTTAGGGTTCAACCAACAATTTGGGAAATAGGTCTATTCACGACGGTGCTAAATAGCTTCGCACGCCATTCCGCATATTGCAAGTATCTTCAATACACAATGCATTGCGTGCATCGCACGCCAACCCTGCGGTAGAATCCGCCACGTAGCTTTGAACCGGGTACTGCTATGGTATTTTACGTTTTGATCGATTTTGGGGGCACCAAGTGAGCTATAAGGTCGCGTAAAAAAACAAAATGTGCAAAATAACATCCTACATTTATATTTGTAGAAAAAACTCAAAAACAAATTCATTCTCGTATGAAACATCTAAAAAAAATAGTTACTTCTGGTCAAAAAACGTGCTTGAGATTGTTGGATTTTTTTGGCTAACGAACTCGTCCGAGCGACGTAGACAAACAACACGTGTACCTAATTTGAACTAAATCGGACTGAAAATGCGGCTGCTAGATTGGAAACACATATATATTTATATTATTTTTAATGACACCCCAAAACGTGATCTAGGAACCATGATCGGTGCTCATTTCCTACTCCCGACCTTGGGTCTTACCATAAGGGCCACTGCAATAGCTCATTTTTCCTATGGAAATTCGCTAATAAAGGTTAAAAAGTACATGTCTTGAGCCGCTCATAAACAAAAATCTGACTTAATACAATGAAATCAACTGTTAGTGAAATTTCTACTCAGAAATATTTAATTTATGATTGTATTTGCCTCACAGGACTGGATGTGCTATTTAAATACTTTGGTTTTACGTTAGTACTACTAACAAAACTTAAGTACTTAAAACCTTTAGTTTGTTTTTTAACTACTTTATCCTTAATAAAAAGACACGAGATTGAATATTATTCTTGAAGTACTGTTATAACTCTTAATAATAGAAATCAACTTTATCAACTGCAGTCGCGTGTGCAAACGGTCCACTTTACTCCCTTAAAGGAAATATTTACACTTAGAGTCAGTGTTTGACTGTCACAGCCAATGGAATCACGTCTCGGATTAAACCCGTGTTAAAGTAAAGGCGAAGAAACGATTTCAATCACTTTGGACAAACCTAATTTCTTATTCACAAACATCGTACGATGTATTTACTTGCCGAACAAAACGAAGCTATTTGAAAAGAAAAAACGTGATTTACATGCAAACGCTTGGTCCTTCCACTTCGCAAGTTACTGTAGAAATACTCAATGTAGGTCTGTGCCATGGTATTAACTGAAAAGTTCTATTTTTTATTACGTTAGTTTTAGAATAGCAGACGTTAATTTATGGGCATCACAGGAGAAAATTATTTCATAGGTCACTCAAACAAAAGTAACGTTACATGTATAACATCCGTTATAAAAATAAGGTTATGCTTGGAGAGATGATAGACATATACCTAATAAATCAAAATTAAAAATATTTTAATAAGCAAATACTGTTTTTAATATATATAATAATAACAATTAAACTAATTCTCACACATACGTTTAGTGATCAAACGCGTTTCAACGACAAAGTCGTCATCCTCAGTGATACATGAGCTACAACTAAAAACTTATAACTAGTTTAGCCTAGGACTAGGTTACATATTTATACCCCTCTACAAGAGTGGGAGTGGTCTTAGCGTCTACACAACCAATAGGGTTGTCGTAACAACAGATAACAACAGAAAGTGAATAGGAGAGAGACGGAGGGTAATATTACAAAATGTTGATGGATACATGTAACATTTATAGGCTATTATAAAATAATAAATCCAAGCAAACTATATTAAGAGTATTTTTGAGGTTATAAACACAACAATGTTGATCCATCAGGTGGTCAAGACTCATCCCAGTGATGCCAACTTAAAGCCATAGAAGTACCAGACTTGCCTTAAAAATTGTTTTTTCACTAAACCAATTTTCTCTTTAATTATTCAATGACCCTTGTATGTTCAATACCTCTTCTCATAAAAAATATAGTATTGTTTATCACAATAATTAAAATCAATAACAGTAATAATATGTGTTTATTCCGTTATTAGCGAATTTCCATAGGAAAAAATGAGCTATTGCAGTGGCCCTTATGGTAAGACCCAAGGTCGGGGGTAGCAAATGAGCACCGATCATGGTCCCCAGAACACGTTTTGGGATGTCATTAAAAATCATGTATGTATATATGTGTTTGCACTCTAGCGGCCGCATTTTAAGTCCGATTTGGTTCAAATTTGGTACACATGTTGGTTGTCTACGTCTCTCGGACCAGTTCTCTAGGCAAAAAAAATCCAACATACGGAAGCACGTTTTTTGACCGGAAGTAACTTTTTTTTGGGATGTTTCCTACGAGAATGAATTTGTTTTTGAGTTGTTTCTACAAATATAAATGTACGCTGTTATTCTGCTCGCTTGGCTCCCCTAAAGTCGATCAAAACGTAAAATACCATAAAAATACCCGGTTCATTGAAATGGGGTTGATTCTACTGCGGAGTTGGCGAGCGAAGCACGCAATGCATTGTGTATTGAAGATACTCACAATATGCGGAATGGCGTGCGAAGCACGCATTGCATTGTGTATTGAAGATAAACCCAATATGCGGAATGGCGTGCGAAGCACACAATGCTTTTTGTATTGAAGATACTCCCAATATGCGGAGTATGGTTAGTGCTAACCATTTTGCAGCTATTCAGCACCGTCGTGAATAAAGCTATTTCCCAAATTTTTGGTTGAAACCCTAAAACATAGGCCTATAAACTTAATTTTGGAAATTTGCTCAACTCACGTCAGCGGTTCATCTGCGTGGTCGAATTATTTAATTAGTAATCTCAATTTATATTTATATTTTTGTATTAACTCATTTTATCTTAATTTATACAATTTTTTCCAAACACACTTGTCTGCTGTACTAATTGATAAGTAATGAATGTGTATATGTCAAGCAAAGGGTTCAAGAGAAGGGTTGCAAGGTATAAATAAATCTCACGGAACACAATGCCAACTCTCCACCCCCTTCTTGTATGTTTATTTCCTTAGCTGATTCAATCCCTCCCCCTCTACTCAATATATCTTGAGATTTAGTTCTTGTAGGAAATCCGGAAACCTGAAGACACAAGTATCTTCTTCTTTACAAATTCTTTTTCTTTAACCTAGTTTTACCGGTTTCAAAAATTAAATAACACTATGATTCCAGTTACACGAAATCCTTTGCCGAACTATGAACGCATATTCTATTCTTCAGCAGTAGTTATTTTAGTATTTTGTTTTTATTACTCTACATAAATAAAAATATTAGTACTAGTAGTTCTGTGAACAGTAGACCTCGCTTATTGAAATAACAAATGTGGTTTTGAGCTTAGGTTAAAAATAGTGTGCCAGTAAGGAAGTAAGAAGAAGGTTTAGCCAGTAAAACATTATTTTGCAATTTCCGCGATTCCGGGGTTTCTAGATCTCGTTTTTTTTTCTTTTCTTGAGCTTTAACTGCTAAAGATTTTCTTTTAGGGGGAATTGTGTTTTATTTAGGTTAATAATGCGTAAGGTAGCTAAAAATATCGTGTTATTGAGGGAAAACATAGAATTAAATATGTACATACTTAAATACTAACTAAAACTTAACAATGTATTTACAGTTCCATATCATATTCCAATATTAGAAATAATGAAAACAAACGATGTTAAAGCGTCGTGAAGTGATCTCAACCCATGGACCAACACTTCTCACGCTGTCCAACGGTCATTTTTTGTATGTCTTTGTCGCCGCGAGGTTTCATTTGCTTCATCTCATTTTGTAATTCAAGTAAAGCTAAGTCAAATACGTTGATGGGATAATAATTTACAAGTATACAGTTCAATTCTTTGATTTATTATCTACACTCTCTTATAATAATATGTCATTTTTGGGGAAATTATATAGTATACCTAAATTGTACATGAATAATGGACACTTCCCACGCTGTCCAACGGTAATTTTTTGTATATGTCCTTTATCGCCGCGAGATTTCATTTGTTTCATCTCATTTTGTAATTCAAGTAAAGCTAAGTCAAATACTTTTTGCAATAATAGTTTACAAGTATAAGGTTCAAGTCTTTGATTTATTCTCTACACTTTCTTATGTCATTTTTTAGCAAAAGATAGGATATACTATTCAAAATAGGCCTAGTTTTGTTAGGAGTCTTGCAGCAGGAACATAAAAACTGGTGTCTTCAAAATGATAAATTTAAAATTGATAAATATTTGTATACTGTTTTATTTATAACTAAATTACGAAACCTTTTTTATATTAATGAAAAAAATTACAAAACATGTTTACTACTTTTTATGTAGGCCTAAAGTTGAACTTTTTCCTTTCGTTACTAAACATGCTTGTTTTTTGAGCTAATAACTTTGTTAATTTTACTTCAATCTTTTTTTAATTGCATATATGAATTCTTTGAACCTTTATCTACAAAAAATCTATGGAACACTTTTGAATTGGTTTAGAATAAACGTATAAAAACATGGTTAAAATACAAACACTTTTTAACAGATTTGAGTTTGCGGCCGTTTTGTGAGCTTACCGTTAGAGATACGGAAAAAACAGGAATACAATTTTGTTTAAAATCAAATTTGCTACTGGCAAAATGTTATTACTTTTTAAATTTGACTTACGGTTAAGCCACAAACTGGCTTTGGAAAAAAGCTTACACTGAGAAAAATGGTTCGGCCGCCATTTTTATTTTATTTAAGGGGTTAAAAATGAAAAATTGAAAAACCGTATATACCTACATAAAAACATCGCTCGGCCTAGGAATAAGGAACATTCATGCAAACATCGTCACAATCGGTCAAGGCGTTTGGCCGTAATCGTGAGACAGACAGACAGAGAGACACACAGACGAAATGCCAAACGGTTGAGCTAAAACGGAGACCTCGCTTCGCTCGGTCAATTTTTTTTACCTTAGGCAGATCATGGAATCTTACTGAATCTTGCTATGTACTATTCAAAAACTGAGAAAACAAATAATGTAACAACGCACAAATCATATAATTGTTTACTTTTTGAGAAAGTTCATTCCTTACAAAAGTATTATTACTTAACTTTAATTTAACCAAAAATATAACTGTTTTTAATTTGTAATTATTTACCTGCTTACACGCTTCCTCGGCAAGGGTTAATTTAATTAAATAACAAGTGAAAAACATGGACCAAGACCGGGAATAGAATCCAGGATCTTTATATGCCATTCCGTGGTAACGCTCTACCAACTGAGCTACCCTGGCCACTCTAGATGTGGTAAATGTCCAGGGTTGAAGTCACGGTCTTGGTCCAAGTTTTTTCACTTGTAATTTTACCCTCGCTGAAAAAGCGTGTAAGCAGGTAAATTATTTCAAACTAAAAATAATAACAAAAAACACCAAATAAGCACACGAATAAGTTTAAAAATAGGTTTCAATTTTAAAATAAACCTTACATTATTTATTATTTTTTGAAAATACAATAAATTATAACCAGTACTGATCTTTGCCAAGAAAGTTTTAAACTAATATTAGGCTACTCGAGAAGGTAGCTTATTTTTGCATGTTTTTTTATAAGAGGTTTTAATTTTGTTTTGTCTTTAACGTTCATGACGAATTTCTCAGAATAAAAACACAATTCTCACAAAATACGTATATCCTTCAAACGCGTTTCATCTACAAAGTCGTCACCTTTAGTGGCATTCAAACTATAACTCATTTACTCCGTGAGAAAACCCTTTAGTACGTTAACCCCACCACTCGACCTAAGTTACCAATCGAAATCTTTTATAATTGGGTTTCTTCATTTCCCCAAAATTCTACATTTTTTAATGTTGGTAAACCTGTGGTAAAGTGGATAATTTTAACATTTTTTAAAGGGCGTTATCATTAGTAATGTTTGGTAAAATGTAAAGTTCTGGGATAGTAGTGTAAACTCCTTTGTTACTTGTTATACGAACGTGTTAGTCTGTTACTGTCTGTAAAGTTCTTTGAATACAATATGAGTGATTAGAGAGTTTAATATGAGTTTTATTTTTAGAAGTTGTTTAAATTAAATAATTGAATTCGAAGAAACACTATTTATTAATTCGGTTTAAACAACGCAAGCCGTATTTAAACTAGAAATATTTCCAGTTACTCCATAATACACTCTTGTAGAATTTGTTCGTGCAGGTTTTATCAAATTAAATCAATTAATTAAAAACTGCAAGGTAATTAAAGTATGTCGACGGAATAATTTTACATGCACGAATTCAATTCCATTCATTTATAAATATTACAATTTCAATAGATGCTTTCAATTATGCGCATTTTTACATGGAATTAGTACTATACAAAAGATACAGCATTGAACGTAACTTATATTTTAAATTAAGTATTCGGAGGAATTTGTAATCATTTAGTATTCGTGTAAGTAATAATTAGAGTAAATAATTAGTCGAGTTTTTTACAATCGAGTCTCAACTTTGAAATAATGGAATTTTCCGTCTAGATTTGTTTGAACAATGTTTTTTTGCATTGTTTATGCGCTGAAATAGTTTATACAACTAGTTGTGTCCGTGTTGGTGGACCGAAATGGTGCGAAGTGAAGTTGTTTTAAATACGTTAAAATGTTATATGAAACAATAGCGGGCAATTGAAATAGTTATTTGTGTGTCTAGGGTGCAAAGTTGTGTTTGTCGCGCGAGATAAACATTCTACGTGTAAACTTTGCACCCTAGACACACAACGAGTTTCCTGCAGCTGCATTTTAAATTAGTGTTTTAGTTTTTTTAAAGATACGTTTTACAGAGGTTAGTCCAACAACAATCAAAATTTTCAAAACTTAGACTACACCAGCTGTTCACTTTGCGCACAGTATTGCTTTACCGCACGCCAGCTGTTTAGCCGTGCGGTAAAGTAAAACAAAGAGGTAAATTACTTGACGCTGAACACATGTAGTTTAGTTTGCGCACTGCTATGAGTGTGAAAAAACGCACTTTATTAAATTGCTGCAGGAAAATATAATTAGACGCCTACACTTATATGTAATAGAAATATTAAACTAAATTTTAAATTTTACTAGGCGTCGCGTCGGAAATAACCTACTTTGCACAATTGTGGGCAAATACCAGTAATCCAATTTCGTACGAAATCTTGATTTATTACTTATGTTTGCGGTGAATATAATTATAGAAAAATTAAGCTTTTTATTTTTAATCTCATTCTTTTACTTTATTTTCTTGTTATCGTTTAAATAACTATGTTAAGATCCAACAGCTGTTTTGATTTCCTTCACCATTAATATTTTACAGTTGTTTTTTTTTAAGAACTTCTTTAGGAATTTTGGTCACTTATCCACCCATTAAACTTATTTAGGTAGAAAAAAAGGCAATATTTTAAAACCAAATTATGTGTCGATATGAAAATTGTCTCACGACGACCATTAGTTTATTCGTAATGCACTAGCTGGTCCGATCCGGCTTTGCGCGGATAGACAAATCAAAGTTAAATGTATATTAACAAAATAAACGGTACCAAGAACTGGCACATACTTTCTCACAAACATATTTAAATTATTAAACAGATTCACTGTGACTTGTAGGGTGGGGTAGGAGAGGTAATTTTGTATTAAAGCTGTTTTCCCATAAAAATCCATAAAATAACGGAAAAACCAACTTTTCTCAAAAACGGCTTGAACGATTTTGATTAAAATTTTACAGTTTATAGTACTTTAGGTCCCTAATAAACTATAAAATTTTAATCAAAATCGTTAGAGCCGTTTTTGAGAAAAGTAGATTTTTCCGTTATTTTAAGGGTTTTTATGGGAAAATTACCCTTAAAAATAAAAAATTCACAAAAATGAAAAAAAACCCCTGGAGATACCGTGGATTAGTACCTCCATGTTGTATGTTGTCGTTAAGACAGGTAAAACAAATTAAACATACGCACAAAATTTTAGGTTAGGCCTAGACTGATGAACCAACATTTTATGTTTATTTATTGTATTTACAATGAATGACATGAAATATTGCCACATTTTAATAGCAAATTAGAGGCTGTTTTCCCGGCTGTGGAAGAGTGGCTAAGGAAACAGGTAAATCTTAGAAATGGACAAATCTGGTTCACGGATGGGTCAAAAACAGACAAAGGCACGGGAGCCGGTATGTGCATGCAGAAAAGATACTCAGTGTCGCTGGGACTCTACTCTATCTCTTCCAAACAGGGATCTAGGCAATACAGTACTTGTAAAAGGTATACTGGACTCAGGAAGCATAAGTACAGATGTTACGATATGTTCTGATAGTCAGGCGGCCATAATGGCCATTATGGCTTCAAGAATAACGTTAAAGTTGGTCTGGGAATGTCAGTTACTGCTGGACCGTCTGTCGAGCAGTAGGCAAGTAAGACGTGTTTGGGTCCCTGGACATGAAGGAGTAGAAGGGATTGAAATAGCAGACAAACTGGCTAGAAGATGAGCTGAAACTCCACCGATGGGCCCAGAACCGATAGGAATATCAAGAGGCTATGGGAAAGAAAGTGTAGGAAAAGATATTCAATCGAAACACTTACACTGATGGAGAGAGAGGCGGTAAGAGGGCAGAGACAGGCACACGACTTCATTGATGGTCTAGATGAACATCTAAGCAGAACACTGCTAAGTCTTGGCAGGCCGGAAGTAAGGTTGTTGGTCGGTCTATTGACGGGACACCGTTCTCTGAAGAGGCACCTCCACCTGATGGGGCTGGAGAACAATCCAGTATGTCGGAGGTGTGGAAAGAAAGAGGAAACTTGTTTCCATGTTTTATGCGAATGTGATGCCCTCGCATCACTGAGGCAGAAATATCTGGAAGGATACCCTGACACCAGTTATATACGAGAGGAAGGCTCATATGGACTCCTTCGTTTCGCGAAAAGGGCGGGTTTGATGTGAACTGCTGCCTGGGCATGGGGCACAGAGGACCTCATGGTTTAGGTGAAGTGGGTACTGGAGCCTTGGCACACAACACCCTAATAATAATAATAATTGCCCCTCATGTGCACACTTTAATGGTATTACTGCTTAGGTATGGAAAACCATACCTACAGCAGATATAAATAATTCTAATTTTTTAAATTTAGTATAAACTGAATTTAAGTTACGTTACAATCATTATGAAGTCATTAATGTATGTATAGACGTAACCGATTGTTATTAATATATAAAATATAATATATTAAATCCACTACTTTACTTGCCTTACCAATCCTTAAAACTGTCAATTGTTTACAACTTGAAAACACTTTTCACATTACACATATTAACATAAATTAGAAAAACACGTTTAACAAATAAATAATTCGACCACGCAGCTGAACCACTGACGTGATTGATCAAATTTCCAAAATTAAGTTTTATGCCTATTTTTTAGGGTCTCAACCAACAATTTGGGAAATAGGTCTATTGACGATGGTGCTGAATAGCTGCAAAATGGTTCGCACGCCATTCCGCAAATTGGGAGTATCTTCAATACAGAAAGCAATGCGTGCTTCGCACTCCAACCCCCGTATTGGGGGTATCTTCAATACACAATGCATTGCGTGCTTCGCATGCCAACCCCGCGGTAAAATCCACCACATGGCTTTGAACCGGGTACTTCTATGGTATTTTACGTTTTGATCGATTTTGGGGGAACCAAACGAGCTATAAGGTCGCGTAAAAAACAAGATGTACAGAATAACATCCTACATTTATATTTGTAGAAAAAACTCTAAAAAAAATTCATTCTCATAGGAAAACTCTCTAAAAATATTTACTCCGGTCAAAAAACGTACTTCCGGTTGTTGGATTTTTTTTGCTAACGAACTCGTCCGAGCGACGTAGACAACCAACATGTGCACCTAATTTGAACCAAATCGGGCTTAAAATACGGCCGCTAGAGTGCGAACACACACATGTATATATATGATTTTTAATGACACCCCAAAACCTGTTCTGGGGACCATGATCGATGCTCATTTGCTAATCCCGACCTTAGGTCTTACCATAAGTGCCACTGCAATAGCTCATTTTTCCTATGGAAATTCGCTAATAAACATTTTTAACGTCACGGTTTGTGACCGTCCATGTGCTTTTATTCCAACTACTTAGCGCAATGGACGGACGAAATAACAGTTCCTGTCTTACGTTAATTGAGAGCTGCCCTCCGGAACGTAGTTGCACAGATTGAGACCCTGAGATTGCCGTACTTTACTGTATCTATGTTAATTCAGCACAACGTAATCTGTTCCCGCAGCAGTTCCGTGGGTGTCCCAGGATTAATCTGGGCAGAAACATGGGGTGGTAATGTACGCAGGCTTGATGAATGAATGTACAAGGGACAGTTTTAGTAGCGTGTATAATGATAGAGCCTTGTAGTTGGATCTTTCCTTTCTCTCGAAAATGTTTTATATTACAGCCTCGCATGTCCGACGCTAGAAATAGTCCGAATATTATCTATTTAGTAACTGTTATCGTCCAGGCAACAGTGACAACGTTCATGATAGTTATGAAATTTATTTTAGGAAAGAAGTTCCTTAACGCAGGTTGCAGTAGGAAGTTAAGAAATGGAAAATGTAACGCGTAACGGAAAAACGCGTTATTAGCGAATTTCCATAGGAAAAATGAGCTATTACAGTGGCCCTTATGGTAAGACCCAAGGCCGGGAGTAGCAAATGAGCACCGATCATGGCCCCCAGAACACGTTTTGGTGTGTCATTAAAAATCATATGTATATATGTGTTCTCACTCTAGCGGCCGCATTTTAAGTCCGATTTTGTTCAAATTTGGTACACACGTTGGTTGTCTACGTCGCTCGGACGAGTTCGTTAGCCAAACAAATCCAACAACCGGAAGCACGTTTTTTGATCGGAAGTAACTACTATTTAAGATTATTCTTACGAGAATAAATGTTTTTTTAGAGTTTTTCTACAAATATAAATGTAGCATATTATTCTGCACATTTTGTTTTTTTTACGCGACCTTATATATCGATGCATGCCCCCAAAATCGACCAAAACGGAAAATAACATAAACGTACCCGGTTCAAAGCCATGTGATGGATCTTATCGTAGGGTTGGCGTGCGAAGCACGCAATTCCTTGTGTATTGAAGATACTCTCAATACGGGGGTTGGCGTGCGAAACACGCAATGCTTTGTGCATTGAAGATACTCCCAATATGTGGAATGACGTGCGAAGCACGCAATGCTTTGTGTATCGAAAATACTCCCAATATGAGGAAAGGCGTGCGAAGCTATTTGGCGTCGTGCATAAAATATTTCCCAAATTGTTGGTAGAAACCCTATAACATAGGCCTATAAACTTTATTTTGGAAATTTGCTCAACTCACGTCAGCGATTCAGCTGCGTGGTCGAATTATTAATTGCTTGCAATGGCAATGCCAACTATAAAAAACTAGTAATGAAAAAGCGTTATCGAATTGGTTGCTATGGCAATTACAAATCGAAAAAACACGCATAACGAAAAACCGTTAACAAATTAGTTGCTATGGCAATGAATGTAAATACATTCTAGAAATATGCGTTTCGGTTCATCAATTTAAATCAAGAGACGAACGGTTCCGTCCGCCGTAGTTCAGATATTATCGTCAAGCGTTGAAATATATTCAATAAACATAAAATGTTGGTTCATCAGTCTAGACCTAACGTAAAATTACTGTGTTCATATTTAACTAGCTGGCCCGATCCGGCTTTATTCGGACAGACAAATCAAAGTTAAATGTATATTAACCAAAAAATACATTATATCAATAAATATATTACACTATGTGTTTCTTACGGGGATTTTTAGTAACTTTGACCTCCCCAAACCCCAACTAAAATTTCGTGAAAACCTTTCTTAGCGAACACCTACGTACGTGGGCGCCCATACCATATTTTCTAGGGGGGGGGGGGGGGGCTAGACCTGAGTATGGGGCTTAACACGTTCACTGCTAAGGACGCACATGTGAGCTTCACACTGTGAGAAGCGGCCGACGCACAGTGCTTCGCACGCCAACCCCCGTATTAGCAGTAATGTCAATAATAATGCATTGCGTGCTTCGCAGGCCAACCCCCCATATTGGGAGTATTTTCAATACACAATGCATTGCGTGCTTCGCACGCCAACCCCCATTTTGGGAGTGTTTTCAATACAAAACGCATTTCGTGCTTCGCATGCCAACTCCCTTATTGGGAGTATTTTCAATACAAAATGAATTGCGTGCTTCACACGCCAACGCCCATATTGGGAGTATTTTCAATAGAAAATACATTGCGTGCTTCACCTGTATTTTCCTTTCACTGGGAGCTAGGGGGGTCGTGGCCCCCTTCTGCACATTGGTATGGGCACTCATGCCTACGAACCCAAAATATATGTTAGATTACTAAACTATTAATTAACCAATACAAAAGAGTACGGGGACTGGCGTGTAAAGGACTCATTGGCCCTTATATTTAAAAGTATAAATCGAAGTTTTAGTCAAATTTTACTAAAAATAAGTTCCATTATGGAAAACTATAATGTCTATACTTCTATTTTCATTTGCTGTTGATATTTTGCCGCGACTACTTTGAAATACCTAACAATAACCGCGGTAATTATTTCCTAAGTAACAATTAAAATGTAACACTACTTCCGCTGTTGAATATTTAGTTACACGTTTCAGAATTAATGTCTCCCATAGCAATGCAGAAATAATGAACCCGGCTGAAATTATACACGAGATCGAAAGACAAGAATCATGCAACGTGCTTTGGTAACGTGAAACAACTGTAAATTGGAAAACTTTTCCATCAACTTGAAAGCGCGATTTAAATAATCAACTTGACTCGCGTAAAACACTTGCATTAAGGTAATAGTATTAACTGGCAACTTTAAAATAGACAGGGCGGCTTAAAAGTGCTGCATGAGTTTTGTTAAAGCCGATTTACTCTGAACCATATGGAATTCAAAGTATCGACTTTTATTTTAAAATTATTAGTTGTTTAATAGTTTAACAAAGGTGTATTACTTAGCTAAATTTAAGAACAGAATCTATAATTTGTAAAATTACTAAAACAAATTTTTAAGTGTATCGAGAAAATGGTGATTCATTTTTACTTCTGGCATTTAAATTAAGTGTTTAAAACATTTAGAAATTTAAATTAATT
>JAGFPH010001339.1:177752-221776 GCA_018207615.1 Philaenus spumarius | reverse complement strand
AGGCCAGCTAGTATATATATATATATATATATATATATATATATATATATATATAACATCGGTCTTTTTGACCTTAAATAAATGTATGATAAAATGGAAAGTTAAGTGGGGGGAAGTTGAATACTGAAACACCAAATTAATCATATTACAATATTTATTTTAAATAATTTTAACATCAAAAGGTAACATTGTATGATTAACATTACAATATCACAAGTCAATTTGGTAACATCATGACAACGTGGTAAAGGTAAAGGGTTAGGTATAATTGTCAATAAGATAAGGTAACATCGGCAATTCGGTAACATTGTAAGATTGAGGTTAATGTTAAGTTTTTACATTAATATCACACACACGCATACAAGAAAGAAGTTAGTATAAAATGTACGGCGGTCTCATCTTTAAGGGGGCGAATTTTTCACTGAAACCAAAGGGCACCGATTTCGAAAGGGTGGCGCCCTATACAATATTATTATACCTGTACCTGATCTTGTCTATCCATAAAGAGACGCCAAAAGAAATAGTTCGTTTCCGCGTTTCTTTTAATTCCCGAAAAGGGCGGTCGCGTCTTTAAGAGGGCTAATTTTTCACGAAATCAAAGGGCGCCGATTTCGAAAGGATGGCGCCCTATACAATATTATTATACCTGTACCTGATCTTGTCTATCCATAAAGAGACGCCAAAAGAAATAGTTCGTTTCCGCGTTTCTTTTAATTCCCGAAAAGGGCGGTCGCGTCTTTAAGAGGGCTAATTTTTCACTGAAATCAAAGGGCGTTGATTTCGAAAGGATGGCGCCCTAAACTGGTGTATGTTGTCTTTTTTATCCGTAAAGAGGCGCCAAAAAGAAATATGGCATTTCTTTTAATTCCCGAAAAGGACGGTCGCGTCTTTGGGGGGGGGGGGGGCGAATTTTTCATTGAAACTAAAGGGCGCCGACTCTGAAAGGATGGTGCCCTATAGCGGTGTAGGTTGTCTGTCCCTAAAAAAGCGCTAAACAGAAATAGGGAGTTTCTTTTAAAACCCGAAAAGGGCGGCCACGTCTTAAAGTAAACATTTTTCGTTGCAAAAAAATTTTCGGAAAATTTTAAAGGCGCCTTGGTCTTGAGGATTTTGTCCGGCGCCCCCTCCCTGGCGGCGCCCCATGCGTCCGCATGTTCCGCATGGTCCTTGCGCCGGCCCTGGTTATTTGATTTACGCGCTTGTAGCTAGATGAATTTATATTGAAAATACGAATGGATTTTCTACACTTCATTCTACACGCTCATATTATATGAAAGTTCAGTTAACCTATCCGAGATCAAAGTATACAGATTGTAACACACCTCTAGTGAAATGTGAAATACGTATAGACTAACGTACAGACGAATCAGTTAAGACACTTGGTTCTAACTGGAACCCGATTATTTCGTTCCTAAACAAATAATTCTCTAAACATTTCTAAATTTTCAATGATTTTTGTTGTTAACATTAAAAAACAGTTTTCTTATTTTATTTTTCCAAAAATATAATAAAAGTAATGCACATGTTAATCTTGTGGGGGAAATCCGAGCTTTGAGATTAGCTCACGCCATTAAGGTTAAGAATTTTTGACATCTAACACCCTATTGCAAAACTTCGAAATGAGACGATTTGTTTGACAACTCAAACATTAAATTTGGTCCAGAAATAAGGGAGGAGTTGTGTTCACAAAAAACTGCTTCACGTATTATACTATAAGGATATCAAATAATTTTAGTTTTATAGTTTGTAGTAATTTAGTGTAATTTATTTTTATTGTACAGGGGTAGCTACCCCATTTAAATATACTTGTTTGTAGTGACCATAATACCTAAAAACAAATCCTGGTAAAGTACTGATATGTGAAATTTTATTGCAAATTAGTTGAGTGGTGTTTGAGAATATAGAAAAAGTAAGTTTACGGATTAATATTTACTTTTAAGGGTAGTTATTCCATTCCATCCCTTTGACTTAAGTAATTAAATTGCAAATAGTTTTTATATCCCTCAAAAATTGTAATACATAATTTTACCTTAATAGCTTGTTGGAATTTAGTTTAATACTAGTAGTTCTGTGAACAGTAGACCTCGCTCGTTGGAATGTTGTTGTTGGATGTTGTCAAAGACAAATGTTGTTTTGAGAGTAGGTTAAAAATAGTGTGCCAGTAAGGAAGTAAGCAGAAGGTTTAGCCAGTGAAACATAATTTTGCAATTCCCGCGATTCCCGGGTTTCTAGTTCTCGTTTTTTTTTCTTTTCTTGAGGTTTAACTGCTAAAAATTTTCTTTTAGGGGCATTGCGTTTTATTTAGGTTAATAATGCGTAAGGTAGCTACAAATATCGCGTAATTGAGGGAAAACATAGAATTAAATATTTACATAGACCCTACTAAAAGTTTACAATGTATTTACAGTTCCATATCATATTACAATATTAGAAATAATTAAAACAAACAATGTCATAGCGTTGTGATAGTGATCTCAACCCATGTACCAACACTTCCCACGCTGACCAACGGTAATTTGTTGTATGACCTTTATCACCGCGAGGATTCATTTGTTTCATCTCATTTTGTAATTCAAGTAAAGCTAAGCCAAATACTTTTATGCAATAACAACTTACAAGTATACAGTTCAATTCTTTGATTTATTATCTACAGTTTCTTATAATAATATGTCATTTTTGGGCAAAGGATATAGTATTCCTAAATTACTATTCAAAATAGGAGTAGTTTTGTTAGCAGCCTTTGTAGTAGGAACTTAAAAAGTGATGTTTTCAAAATAAGAAATCTGAAATTGATAATTTTATACAGTTTTATTTAGTACTAAATTACGAAACTTTTTTACATTTATGACAAAAACTACAACAAATTTTTATTACTTTTTATGTAGGCCTAAAATTGAACTTCTTCCTTTCGTTAATGAACATGCTTGTTTCTTGACCTAAAAATTTTGTTAATTTCACTTAAATAATTTTTTTACTGGCATATATGAATTCTTTGAACCTTTATCTACAAAAAAGCTATGGAACACTTTTGAATTGGTTTAGAATAAACGTATAAAAACATGGTTGAAATCCAAAAACTTGGACGATTTTTAACAAATTTGAAGTTTGCGGCCATTTTTTGAGCTTACCGTTAGAGATACGGAAAAAATCAAGAATACCATTTTGTTTAAAATCAAATTTTCTATAGCAAAATGTTATTAGTTTTTAAATGCGACTTACGGTTAAGCCACAAACTGGCTTTGGAAAAAAGCTTACACTGAGAGAAACGGTCCGGCCGCCATTTTTATTTTATTTAAGGGGTTAAAAATGAAAAATGGAAAAAGACGTATACATACATCGCTCGGCCTAGGAATAAGGAACATTCATGCACAAAATCATCACAATCGGTCAAGGCGTTTGGCCGTAATCGTGAGACAGACAGTCACACAGACGAAATGCCGAACGGTCGAGCTAAAATGGAGTTCTCGCTTCGCTCGGTCAATAAATTAAATTAAATGGAGTTACTACTCCTATACAATAAATAAATTTACTGTATAGGAGTAGTAATTCCATTTCAACCCAGGGCCGGCGCAAGGACCATGCGGAACATGCGGACGCATGGGGCGCCGCCAGGAAGGGGGCGCCGAAGCGCCGGCAAAAAGTTCAAGACCAAGGCGCCTTCAAAATTTACGGAATTTTTTTTGCACCGAAAAATGTTTGCCTAAAGACGTGGCCGCCCTTTTGGGGTTTTAAAAGAAACTCCCTATTTCTGTTTAACGTTTTTTTTAGGGACAGACAACCTACACTCCTACACTGCTGTAGGGCACCATCCTTTCAGAGTCGGCGCCCTTTAGTTTCAGTGAAAAATTCCCCCCCCCCCCCCCCCTAAAACCGCGAGCGCCCTTTTCGGGAATTAAAAGAAATGCCATATTTCTTTTCGGCGCCTCTTTACGGGCACAAAAGACCACATACACCAGTTTAAGGCGCCATCCTTTCAAAATCGGCGCCCTTTGGTTTCAGTGAAAAATTTGCCCCCCTAAAGACGATACCACCATACATTCTATACTAACTTCACTAACATTAATAATGTAATAATTATGTGTCAATAACAACAGTATAACATCTATTTATCGCCTGTTACCGGTATCTATTTATAGAAGTTAACGGATTTCCGATTTCTCTGCTCCTTAATTACCTGGTATGAGATTTTGTATAGAGTGAACTTGGTTAGTAAAACACTTCAGAAAAAAGAAGTCAATCTCCCAAGTACTCTCAAACTCATTGAAAATGCCAAAGAGTTTCTGAATGGTATGAGGTCCGAAAATGGACTCAATAGTGTAATGACCGACGCAAGGGAGCTGGCTGAAAAAGTAAATGTTGCACTGGAATTCCCCATTGAAGTCCAAGTGAGGCCAAGAAAGGTGAAACGGCACTTTTCGTATGAGAGCGAAGACGAACCTGTTAAGTCCGGGAAAGAGTTCTTTAAAGTAGGTTTCTTTTTTGTTGCTTTGAACAAGGCAATAAACTCTTTAAATGAAAGATTTGAACTATTACGGGACCATGGCAACCATTTAAAGTTTCTTTGTGACTTGAAACTGGTAGGGGGACTGAAAAATGAAGAACTTAAAGAAAAGTGCAAGAATCTAGAAGCTATATTGACAGAAAATAATTAGAGCAGCATAAATGGAGAAGACCTCCTGAAAGAGATCGTTATCACCTTTGCTAACTAAAGATAATTCGCCTGAAGCAACACTAAGTTATCTGACTCAAAACGGAATGATTGATATTTTCCCGAATGCATTTATTGCTTTAAGAATTCTTCTTACGCTCCCAGTCTTAGTAGCCAGTGGAGAAAGGAGTTTTTCAAAACTCAAAATAATAAAAAACTACCTGCGTTCAATCACTTTTCAAGAACGACTTAGTGGGTTGGCAACACTAGCGATTGAGAACGACGTTCTCAACTCATTGGGCACAGATACAATATTGAGAGACTTCGCCAAGATCAAGGCAAGAAAAGTCCGATTTTAGTTTTTTCTCATTTAATTTAGTTATGCCATTTTTCTTGTATGTGTGTGATATTAATGTAAAAACTTAACATTAACCTCAATCTTATAATGTCACCGAATTACCGATGTCACCTTATCTTATTGACAATTATACATAACCCTTTACCTTTACCACGTTGTCATGATGTTACCAAATTGACTTGTGATATTGTAATGTTAATCTTACAATGTTACCTTTTGATGTTAAAAAGTTAAAATTATGTAAAATAAATATTGTAATATGATTAATTTGGTGCTTTCAGTATTCCACCCTCCCACAATTAACTTTTTATTTTATCATACATTTATTTTATTAAGACCGAAGCTATATATATATATATATATAATACACTGTATATGTATAGAAAATATTTTATATTTACTTTTATTTTTTAAATTATTGCTCGATGTTATATTTTTATTTTATATAATTAAATAATTTCAATTGGTATACATTTGATAATGTACCCATTTTTTATTGCAATAAGGAGGTATATAAATATTTATATACATATATAGGGGCGGAGGAGGGTTGTTGTGTATAGAGGGGGGGGCACCAAAAATGAATCTCGCATGTTCAGGAAAAACTCCTTGCACCTGCCCTGTTTCAACCCCTTAGACTGTAGTAATAATTGTAACGTCAAAACTCTCCTGACAATGATATGGATAAACTGAGAAATGTTTAATGAAATTGGTCAAACAGTATTTGAGTCTATAAAGGACGAAGAAACAAACATTAATTTTTAAATACATAGTGTCCATAAAGTCCCTTTAACCCTCTCATTTTTTTTTTTTTTTTTTTTTTTTTTTTTTTTTTTTTTTTTTTTTTTGTTACTGAAAATAAGTTTTTTGTTGCATAACAGGACGCATTTTTCACATATCTGACCCTCTATAAGTAGATTTAAGCTCTATGATTTTTGTGGGATTAGGGGGGCAAGGGGGTTAGAAATTCCAAATATTCAGGTAGGTCATGTAATACACCGTTGAAAAGCTTATTAAAAGGGAAAAAAATTCCACAAACTAGAACTTGAGATCCTGCTTCGTTTCAAAGTAACGGGTAATCAAAGTTCTGGAAAATAACATACAACCTACTTATTCCTAATATTAACAAACTAATAACCTGCTTTGATGCTATGATAGCAATATAATTTTCCAGAACTTTGACCGTTTTCAAAAGATCCTCCCTAAACTATGTAAATCATTACTGAAAAACAAAATCTCTCTCTTACTAGAAAGAAAGTACGTTTTACGTTTAGGCCTGCATTAAATCCGAAATGAAAAGATAACCAGGTCGTTCTGAAACCTTATCACATTTTTACCTCGGTCAGAATATGGAAAGTAACGAACCGGAAGGAACCGTTGCGTGTTTCGGCCGTGTTAGACCTAATTTTGACAAAATATTCCGCGGCTCAGATTTCCCCAGCAGATTAGTTACGTCATCAATTAGGCTAATAACCGGGTACGCGGGGCAGGGGATGATGATAGGGTAACTAACACGTAAATAACTTCTTATTGGTTAAACAGACGGTCTGCTTTGGTCTGTTCTCAATAACTTAAACAATACACTAACACGATCTAGTGTTAACTATTAAGGTATGTACTTATTAGTTAAATCTGAAACTAAGTAGTTAATTTTCTATCAGTTACTAAACTGTCTGACAGTTTTAGAGAGGGCAAAATTTGTATCTAATTTGCTTATTACCTAATTTAAAATGTTGAGGGAATAATTAGACGTTGGGTGTCTAATTTAATCTATAAAATAAATAGCAATGCACGTAGTCCATTTCCAAAAAATATTTTTTTCTAAATCTTCTTTTTTTTATTTATTTATTTATTTTTGCTGAATTCGCTTATTTGCAGTAAATATATAAAGTGTTTCACTAGAAATTACTGACCCAAATTTCACCAGGTTATTTACTGGACTTTTAGTTCTGTTTAATTTGGTGATTTTGAAATTTTTATCTTACCCGCCATTTTTTCTATATGGTGGCCAACTCTCGAATTTCTTATATTTTATGATGATTTTGGATTTTAAAAGTTATCTTAAGACTTTTTTGTTCTTGGTGTGTTTTTTATATGACTAACCGTTTAAAAGTTAGAGGGGTATAAAGTTTTAAAAGATAATAGCTAAGTATAGAATAATAATAATAAAGTATAGATAATAGCTAATAGCTATGACAGAAAATGTACATAATATAATATTGCTGTGTTTACTGTGTTGGTATAGGATGCAGGGTTAAACAAACCAATTATTACACACAACTTAACTATTATCCTTCTTCCGATTGTTCCAACAGTTACACTATTTTATTTTTTACAAAATCTTCTCAGATGTAGGAGTCGACTTAAAATTTACGAAATCGATTTGAAAGCAATTTTCAGGTCAAGCACTTTGAAATAAACATTTTTTGTCTCTTGAAATTTTTTCTAAAAACTCTTCCTTTTCGAGATATTAGCAACTTTACGTCGATTTATTTCAACACGTTTAGGGCCGCCATTTTGTCTTGAGTGGTCCGATTTTTGATTTTTATTTCCTTTATGTCATTTTCCTAGTCTTAAATAGACCTTTAAAATGAGGTATCGCATGACCATACTTTCCATTTAAAAATTTTGAGTTGCCCCAAAATCCCCCATTTTTATGAGACACTCAAAATTTCCAGTTGCTTCAAAAGATACTTTGGGCTAAGTTAGTATCGTTCCACAAAGAATATTTATTTGTTTTAACAAACACAAAAGTTAAAGGGGGGGGGGACTTTTAAGATACCTGGTATATATAGGCCTATGTACGTATATATGTATGTATGTGTTCGCACTCTAGCGGCCGCATTTTAGGCCCGATTTGGTTCAAATTTGGTGCACATGTTGGTTTCCTACGTCGCTCGAACGAGTTCGTTATCAAAAAAATCCAACAACCAGAAGCACGTTTGTTGACCAGAAGCAACTATGTTTTGAGATTTTTCCTACGAGAATGAATTTGTTTTAGTCTTTTTTCTAAAATGTAAATGTAGGACGTTATTCTGCACATTTTGTTTTTTTACGCAACCTTATGGCTCGCTTGGTTTCCCTCAAAATCGGTCAAAACATAAAATACCATAAAAGTACCCGGTTCAAAGCTTTGTGGTGGACTTTACCGTGGGGTCGGCGTGCGAAGCACGCAACGCATTGTGTATTGAAGATACTCCCAATATGCGGAATGGCTTTCTAACCATTTTGCAGCTATTCAGCACCGTCGTGAATAGACCTATTTCGCAAGTTATTGGATGAAACCCTAAAACATAGGCCTATAAACTTAATTTTTGAAATTTGCTCAACTCACGTCAGCTGTTCATCTGTGTGGTCGAATTATTAGTAGATGAAATGATTATAAGTTTTAAATGTTCTAATTGAAGATTAATTGATCAAACAAAAAAGTAGAAAACCATAGTTTCCTTTAAGTGAAAATATTGATTCATTTCACTTACGGTTGGTTAATACAACGTATAGGAGATAGAACTGGGCCTAATTAACAGTTAGTTCTACATAAATATTTTCACATACTTTCACCGACACGGATTTCGAACGCTGTCCGAAATTTTATAACCCGTCCCTATTCCCTAATTGGGCTCAGCTTTGAATTTATAGCCGTTCTTGGTTTAATTATTACCAATGCTGCTTAATTATAAATATACATCCGCCCTGAGGCAAAGTGAAAAGGTCCTGTAACTAGAGGAGGCGTGTGTTAAAAAGAGTCCTTCATTGTAGTGGTTGTCTCCCAACCAGTAATGCATTTTATCTAAAGTTGCATTTCGAAATTTGTATCAACAGAGAAAGTATTACGAACTTACCTATACTGTATAAATAATAATTCGACCACGCAGCTGAACCGCTGACGTGAGTTAAGCAAATTTCCAAAATTAACTTTATAGGCCTATGTTATAGGGTTTCAACCAACAATTTGGGAAATAGATCTATTCACGACGGTGCTGAATAGCTGCAAAATGTTCGCACGCCATTCCGCATATTAGTAGCATCTTCAATAGGCCTACACAAAGCATTGCGTGTTTCGCACGCCAACCCTCATATTGGGAGTATCTTCAACACACAAAGCATTGCGTGCTTCGCACGCCAACCCCAGTGTTGAGAGTATCTTCAATACACAATGCTTTGTGTGTTTAAGATACTCCCAATATGCGGAATGGCGTGCGAACAATTTTGCAGCTATTCAGCACCGTTGTGCATAGATCTATTTCACAAATTAATAATAATAATAATTTTATTTCCAGATCTTGTATTACAATTCTCCTTACATTCTTGGAAATTACACCAATTACCGCAACCAGTTTTAGGTAATTGGTTGGTTGATACCCTAAAACATAGGTCTATAAACTTAATTTTGGAAATTTGCTCAACTCACGTCAGCGGTTCAGCTGCGTGGTCAAAATATTTTAGTCATAAGTTTGGTTTTTGCAATAATCATGAAAATCAATTTTCGGGCATACTCAAAACTTTCACTACACTTTGCTTTTGAGGTTAAGTGGAAGAGGACCTGACATATGGTCGCCTCTTAATTAAAAATGTATTCAGTTTAGTACTAAACCAAAGAAAATAAGGATCAAGGATGCTGAATAAAAAGTATTTCGTGGTAATGCAGTTTTGTTGTTCTTTGGTTGTTATTTACAATCTGTTTAAAACTCTATGTTTGATTTTATTAGATGAAAGGAACAGAAGAACGTATATTTTGTGTTTCAAATGTAACAGTGAGTATAAAATGTTTGTTTTTTTAGTTATTCAGGGTTGTTTGTCAAAATGTGTAAACGTGTATAAGTGTTTGGTAGAAAATAGTCTACGGAAACAACGCACAGAAAGAAGAAAAAGACAGGACGAGCCGCCTTAACTCCTCCTGACAATTATAATTAGTAATTGTATCAAGGCCGTAGCCAGGGGGGGTTAAGGGGGTCAAACCCCCCCCCCCTAAATTCCGAAAGTTATTAGTAAAAACACTAGGTTTAAAAAGTGCAAGTTAAATTATAAAATAGACAACACAACAGAGGATCCAGCAACATATTTTACATCATTGTGCATTGCATGCATACTGATATTTATATTTACTTGATTAAACTACAACGTGCAATACACATGGATGCAGTAGGTTACAGCCTTACTCTCTTGTGAGCTTGATCTGATCTATTAAACAAGAAAACTACGAAGGCTCAACAAAAATACTTTACTCTAACAAAACACGCAATGCATTGTGTATTGAAAATACTCCCATTACGGGGGTTGGCGTGCGAAGCACGCAATGCTCTTTGTATTAAAAATTCTTCCAACATGAGGATTGGCGTGCGAAGCACGCAATGCTCTGTGTGTTGAAAATTCTTCCAATACGGGGGCTAGCGTGCGAAGCACGCAATGCTCTGTATATATTAAAAATTCTTAAAATACGGGGGTTGGCGTGCGAAGCAAGCAATGCATTGTGTATTGAAAATTCTCCCAATAGGGGGGTTGGCGTGCGAAGCAAGTAATGCATTTTGTATTGAAAATATCCCAAATACGGGGGTTGGCGTGCGAAGCACACAATACTCTGTGTATTAAAAATTCTCCCAATACGGGGGTTGGCGTGCGAAGCACGTAATGCATTTTGTATTGAAAATACCCCAAATACGGGGGTTGGCGTGCGAAGCACACAATGCTCTGTGTATTAAAAATTCTCCCAATATGGGGATTGTCGTGCGAAGCACGTAATGCTCTGTATGTTAAAAATTCTTAAAATACGGGGGTTCGGCCACTTCTCATAGTGTTCAGTGTCAAGCTCACATGTGACTCCTTAGCAGTGAACGTGTTAAAAGGGTTTAAATTCAAATCCCCGGTCCTGACCTGACCCCCCCCAGGTTTCCCAGGTTATTGCCTTGATAATGAGGTTTAGAATAGATACAAAGTATATTATGTGTTGATGTTATAAATCATCAATAAACTATGTGGATAATATATCTACACGGACTTTGATGAAAGACAGGCTTTGTACGACCACAATTATCAGTAATTAATTAATAGAGCCCATCAATATTCGGCTTCCAATATTCGATAACGTACGAAACGTTCCCTGTCTTCCTACGTACAATGTTATATAGAGGATTGCCCAAGGTTTCGGTTTAGGGCTTCAGATATTTCCAGTTTGCACATGATCTTCCTTGTATGTTTTAAAACACATTGTATATTACAATTTGGATGATTCAGAATTGTTCGGCAATATTTTGGGAACTGGTCTAATGGATAAAAATAATTTTAAAAGTTTATATAAACATAGGACCGAAAAGTAAAAGTTTCAATTGGTAATTTTTTTTACAAAAATTATTAGCTTATTATCAATAACACTTAAGGTTTACATTTAGTACGCACAATTTCGTATGTGTTGCCAATATACAAATTAAAATACATTTGATAAATGGCGGCAGTATAGAATTTGTAACGATTGTAACCATCCAAAAAGGTGAAACAATGTGAAATGCGTACTGAGCCTAAATTATGGATGGTACATACATTATGTTTATTAGATATAATTTTTACAAGACACAAAGGCTTACCTTAATAGCGAAGTCGAGATATCTGAAATGTTCCTTGACAGGTTATTGGATAAATACAATTAATGTACACATGTCTTAATAATAAACCTTTAGTGTATTAGAAAAATTTGATACGCCCTTTAATATAAAAAAATGAACATGGTATACGCCCCTAAGTATGATAACAGATTGATTTATTTAATTCCCTCCCTTACAAAAAATTAAAGAAAAACCCACCCTGTATTTAATTATATATTTAAGTGTAGACTTAGTTAATTAATCAAAGAAAGAACATTTGCAAATGGCACACATGGTCTTAAACATTAGTTTATATAATAGTACTTACAAAATTATTTGGTATATTCTAAGTTGGCCAACGTTTATTTAAAAAATATGCGCATTGTATAAAAAAAACTGCAATTCCAAAAATTAGTATAAACAAATGAAATAATATTAAATTTTGTACTTAAAGTATTATTGATTATTGTGACGTCATCTTATTTAATAAAAGAAATTTGGATTTTGACCCTTGGGGTCCGTAGTATTGAAAATAGGTACCTCACCGCCCTTTTATTTAATTATTAACATATATTATTATAGAGTTATACTATTTTAATTACATGAGAGTCCTTTTTAAAGCCTTTCTGATTTTCTGAGAGTCACTAAAGTTTTTGTTAATTTATGTAAAGTTCATACTGATTATAGTTCGTTTTACATGTTGTTATTATAGCCTTTTTTTTATTACAATTTATTAATTAAATGGTCGCACTTTTTTTTAAAAAACAGCGTAGAAAGGAGGTAAGCTGAAGTAGCGGAGATGATGTTGATATTTAATTATAAAGGAAAAATCTCAAAAACTAGTTACTTCCGGTCAAAAAACGTGCTTCCGATTGTTGGATTTTGTTTGGCTAACGAACTCGTCCGAGCGACGTAGACAACCAACACGTGTACCAAATTTGAACCGAAACGGACTTAAAATGCGGCCGCTAGAGTGCGAACACATATATACATATATACATACATATATATGATTTTTAATGACACCCCAAAACGTGTTCTGGGGACCATGATCGATGCTCATTTGCTACTCCCGACCTTGGGTCTTACCATAAGGACCACTGCAATAGCTCATTTTTCCTATGGAAATTCGCTAATAACAATACGAAAGGTGTACAAAGCAGTGACGATCAAATAACTCATGACTCAAAGTGAAAACTTTGGGAAGTATGCAAATTTCTTTTACTGAAGGAACGAACAAAATTAAGAATATATTTTCTAGAGGAAAGTCTAGCTTCCATCTTAACCTCAATTGCCTCTTCAAACTTGATCAATAACAGCTGTGGTCACATTGGCTTTGACGTGCCGAAGTTGTATTCCAGTTTATAAAAGTATTCCAGTTTATTTTGCCTTTCACTGAACAATAACAACACATTTTTAATTAATTTTACTGTACTCACTGAGAGAAAAATAACTTTTTCATGAATAATATTATTTTTTTTAAATTGAGCAAATAATTATTTTCCTGTAGGCCCCCATTGCATATACGGGCCGCAAGTTATTGAAATATTAAGCCTATTTTTTTTTTAATAAATTCTTATACTAATTACGTCTTTCCAAAATTTTAATTTCGTTTAAAGTATTGTAAATTATTTTATTAGTCCTATAAAATAGATAAGACATTAACGTTATTTTGAATTAACCTATATAAGGGTGATTCAAGAAGATATGTAGAAACTTCGGGAGCTCATTCTACTTGTAAAAGTAAAAGGTTATATAAACACAGACCAGAAAACGCTTCGTTTTCTAGATATCCGTCATTTTCTTTTTTTACAAAATAATTCATATCTATAGAAATGTTTCACTGGTTGAGTTCAAACTTGGCAACAACGTTTAACATAGCAATGAAATGTCTCAAGAAAAATGATTCGACCACGCAGCTGAACCGCTGACGTGAGTTGAGCAAATTTCCAAAATTAAGTTTACAGGCCTATAATTATGGTTTCAACCAACAATTTGGGAAATAGGTCAATTCACGGCGGTGCTGAATAGCTGCAAAATGGTTCTCACGCCATTCCGTATATTTGGAGTATCTTCAATACACAAAGCATTGCGTACTTCGCACGCCATTCCGCATATTGGGATTATCTTCAATACACAATGCGTTGCGTGCTTCGCACGCCATTACGCATATGGGGAGTATTTTCAATGCAAAATGCATTGCGTGCTTCGCACGCCAACCCCACGGTAGAATCCACCACATGGATTTGAACCGGGTACTTCTGCGGTATGTTACGTTTTGATCGATTTTGGGGAAACCAAGCGAGGTATAAGGTCACGTAAAAAAATAAAATGTGCAGAATAACATCCTAAATTTAAATTTGTAGAAAAACTAAAAAACAAATTAATTCTCGTAGGAAAATTCTCAAAAAAATAGTTACTTCCGGTCAAAAAACGTGCTTCCGGTTGTTGGATTTTTTTGGCTAACGAACTCGTCTTAGCGACGTAACCAGCAAATATGTGTACCAAAATTGAACCAAATCGGACTTAAAATGCGGCCGCTAGAGTGTGAACACATATTTAGATATATATATATTATATGATTTTTAATGACACCCTAAAACGTGTTCTTGGGGCCATGATCGGTGCTCATTTGCTACTCCCGACCTTGGGTCTTACCATAAGGGCCACTGCAATAGCTCATTTTTCCCATGGAAATTCGCTAATAAGCGATTATATCCAATCATACGTTTCAAGATGGCGGCTGTTTAAAAATTTCAAACCTAAAATACTAAAAAACGGTACATTTTAACAAAAAAATATCAAGGCATCTTTTTTATAGCCCTTTTGATTCCTTATCGGATGGTGTATCTATCAAAACAATCGGAGGAAGGATAACAGTTAAGTTAAAGATAATGACAGCAAATGTACGTACAATATTGCTGTGTTTACTGTGTTGGTATAGGATGCCGGGTTGAACGAACCAATTATTACTCATAACTTAACTATTATCATTCATCGATTGTTTTTATACTTACAAAATCCGATAGGGAATCAAAAGGGCTACAAAAAAGGTGTCTTGACATTTTTTGTTAAAATGTACGGTTTTGGAGTAATTTGGGTTTGAAATTTTCAGCCGCCATTTCGAAACGCATGATTGCATAGAATCGTTCATTTTTATTGAGATAGACCATTGTTGGGTTAAACTTAATGCCAAGTTTGAACTCAAACAGTCCAACCGTTCTCCAAATATAAATTATTTTGACCCATAGAACCATTTCCCGCAGTTTGGCTGTTTACTTATGGAATACCCTGTATAACTCGCATCTGTGATGTTCAAACACTACCCAATATTTCTAAAAACGTTTCTTGTGTACCAGAATATTCTCTATATCCAAGTAAAGCGCTTTTGAAGAATTTAAAGAAGTTTATTGACCAAGCGAAGCGAGGTCTCCGTTTTAGCATGACCGTTCGGCATTTCATCTGTCTGTCTGTCTAGCGATTACGTCCAAACTCCTTGACCGATTGTCATGATTTTTTGCATGAATGTTCCTTATTCCTAGGCCGAGCCATGTATATATATATGGGTTTTCCATTTTTCATTTTTAACCCCTTAAATGAAATAAAAATGGCGGCCGCAACGTTTATCTCAGTATAAGCTTTTTTCTGGTTCTAGCAATTTTTGGCTTAACCAGTAGCAAATTTGATGTTCTACAAAATTGTTGTCTTGATATTTTTTCGTATCTGCAACGGTAAGCTCACAAAATGGCCGCAAACTTCAAACATGTTAAAAATCGTCCAAGTTTTTATATTTTAACCATGTTTTTATACGTTTATTCTTTACATCTCTTCATAAAACCTTATAGTTTTATGGAGAGGGAGAGAGAGCGCTAAATGCTGTCTTGCTCTTTCCTGCGCTACGTCAGTGTGGCCGCTGTAACTGTGAGCGAGCTGTGGAGGGGGAGCCGAGATAAGGAGCCCGATTGGCGTTGCGTCGCATTTACTGAGTTGTAGTCCTTTACCAACTACACTAGTAGTAATGTGAACAGTAGGCGTCGCTCGTTAAAATAACAAATGTGGTTTTGAGCTCAGGTTAAAAATAGTGTGCCAGTAAGGAAGTAAGCACAAGGTTTAGCCAGCGAAACATTATTTTACAATTCCCGCGATTCCGGGATTTCTAGTTCTCGTTTTTTTTTCTTGAGCTTTAACTGCTAAAGATTTTCTTTTAGAGGCATTGTGTTTTATTTAGCTTAATAATGCGTAAGATAGTTAAAAATATCAAGTTATAGAGGGAAAACATATAATTAAATATTTACATACTTAAATAACTAAAACTTAACAATGTATTTACAGTTCCATAACTTCCGTATCATATTCCAATATTAGAAATAATGAAAACAAACGATGTTAAAACGTCGTGATAGTGATCTCAACTTTATTCTCAACCCATGTACAACGATTCCCACGGTGTCCAACGGTCATTTTTTGTATGTCCTTTATCGCCGAGCGGTTTCATTTGTTTCATCTCATTTTGTAATTAAAGTAAAGCTAAGTCAAATACTTTTATGAAATTTACAAGTATTCAGTTTAATTCTTTGATTAATTTTCTACACTTCCTTATCCCCATACACTTTCTTATTATTATATGCCATTTTTTGCAAAGGATATATTCCTAAATTACTATTCAAAACAGGCCTAGTTTTGTTAGCAGTCTTGTAATAGGAACATAAAAACTGGTATTTTCAAAATAAGACATTTGAAATTGATAAATATTTGTATATAACTCTATTTAGAACTAAATTATGAAACATTTTTACATTTATGAAAAAAATTACAATAATTTTTACACTTTTTATGTAGGCCTAAAGTTGAACTTTTTCCTTTCGTTACTGAACTTGCTAATAACTAATAAATGTTTCTTGATCTAATAACTTTGTTAATTTTACTTCAATAATTTTTTTACTGGCATATATTAATTCTTTGAACTTTTATCTACAAAAAAGCTATGCAACACTTTTGAATTGGTTTAGAATAAACGTATAAGAACATGGTTGAAGTACAAAAACTTGGACAAATTTTAACAAATTTATAGTTTACAGCCATTTTGTGAGCTTACCATTAAATATACGAAAAAAATCAAGGATACAATTTTGTTGAAAATCAAATTTGCTTAGCAAAATGTCATTAGTTTTTAAATTCGACTTAGGTTAAGCCACAAACTGGCTTTGGAAAAAAGCTTACACTGAGAGAAACGGTGCGGCCGCCATTTTTATTTTATTTAAGGGGTTAAAAATCAAAAATGGAAAAACCCTTATATATACATGGCTCGGCCTAGGAATAAGGAACATTCATGCAAAAAATCATCAAAATCGGTCAAGGCGTTTGGCCGTAATCGTGAGACAGACACACAGACACACAGACGAAATGCCGAACGGTCGAGTTAAACCGGATAATGTTCAATTATCTTATTCATTTTGTTTCTTTGTTGCAGCACACAGTATTTAGAATCAAAGACGAATAAATTGCAAAATAATTTTCACTGGCTAAACCTTCTACTTCATTACTGGCACACTACTTTTAACCTAAGCTCAAAACCACATTTGTTATTTCAACGAGTGAGGTCTACTGTTCACAGAACTACCAGTAACATTACAATCACCTGATTATTAACTGTTTTACAGAACTACATTACGGGTAAACTTTGTTTCTAGCAATATCATTACTACACAATTAATAACAGTATTTTATTTTCTAATACATTATCTACATAATATTATCGCCACTAAACAATTAACTAAATTTAAACTTTAGAGAAACTGGAATAGAACCTTTGATGATAACACAGAGTGTTGGTTCTCGCACGTTTCCAATACGTTAAACAACGAATTGAACTTCTACAGAACTTGAGTTCCGACATCAGTCGAATAGAAACGCTACAGTTGTGAAGCTTATAAACGAAACTGTTAATGTTCGTTTGGCGTGGAGATTTGTGCGGTGGGGTAGAAAACGAATGAGTCTGAAACTCTGATAATTTCTTTATAACCTTTATTCATATTTATACTGAAAACGAACTTTCGGACGCTGTTTAGCGAAGCGATCAAGCAAACACACCAGATTGAAAGGTGTTTAAAATGATGACGAAAAATAAAATAAACGGTACCAGGAACTGGCACATACTTTCTCACAAACATATTTAAATTATTAAACAGATTCACTGCGACTTGTAGGGTGGGGTAGGAGAGGTGATTTTTTATTAAAGTTGGAGATTAACTAATAAACATTATTATTATTATATAGAGAGAAAACTACAATTTATCGATTTCGAACGAATTTGCACCAAATCCGTCAATTAGGTCTTTATAGATGCACTTAAAAAGGTTTTGAAAAATTTTGAAAAACAACCCCGTTTATGGCCAAAAAACCCTCAAAAATCTTTTATTATTATTATTATTAGCTAAACGAGAATTTTTAGAAAGATGCGGGTTTTTGCATATGGTAGGGCACATTAAATGCTACAAATAAGACAAAATTTATCAAAATAGAGCCGTTTTTTCATAAAAAAAATAATAACTGATTTTTTTGGGGGTTTTTTGGCCAAAAAGGGGGTTGTTTTTCAAAAAAAATTCAAAACCCTTTTTCGTGCATCTATACGGGCCTACTGGACATTTCTGGTGCTAATTTCGTTGAAATCGATCGAATAGTTTTCTCTCTAGCTTTGTATACATACAGACATACATACAGACATACAGACATACAGACATACATACAGACATACAGACATACAGACATACAGACATACAGACATATATACAGACATACATACATACATATAGACATTTAGTAAAAACCACTTTTTTGGACTCAGGGGGTCCCAAAACGGATATTTCCACAAAAATATCAACATCGATTTTTTTTTGCAATCACTATACTTTCTCTATACTATAGTAAAGTGAGAAAGTAAAAAGCAATATTGTCTTTGAAAGGCGTTTGCAGTAGACAGTCTGTAAAGTGTCCGAATTTATTTTATTTTTTACTAAGGGAGACCCCTGCGTGCTCCGCACGCCATCCCTGTTAGAACCTTCCATACACATAATCATGTCATGTTATGTTTTCTTTATAATAAAGGTGTAGGATTAATAATAACCCCAAAGCTAAGACGGTAAATATAGTTAAACGTTCAAATCAAATTATTTCGTATATTTTATAACAGCAGTTGTAATAAAGGTTAAAAGGACCAGCAAGGCTCAGGTCTGCATTTTAACAAAAACCTAACCTAAAAGTTAGAAATACAAACAATTGCTTCAAAGTTTGAAATCCGTTGTTAGAGCAAATTACTGTATCAACAATAAACATATTTATTTATTATTTAGTAGGCGCTCCAATTGCAGTACAAAATTTAGTATAGTTTTTTCTAAGTCTAACAATGGCGATGTTTTCAAAAAAATATGTATAAAAACACGTGTGTATTGAAATTAAACGTTGTTTCAAAATTTGAAAGCATCGGTGAAGAACTTAAAGAGATTTAATATTTTGAACAACGAAAAATCTATAATACATTTCTATTTATATAGATTTATTTATTTTTCTAAAGGCTAATTAAGTCATTACTGTCTATAGACAGTAGTAGTAGACTAGTATAAGAGAAGAACACAAGTTATGTAAGGTGCCTCGCATGTGTTCCCAGTGGGCTTTTTATGACACACACTCTTGCCTAGACTGTTACAGTGAGATTACATCTACAATCTAACAGTGACACTGCTCCCACGAGTCCAACCTCAGTTGCTAGGGTACTGAAGGCCTAAACCTCCAGCAGGCCCTAGCCCCGTGGTACCAGTATGTGCGCCGTGAGACCGTAGTAACACGTCCACCGCTGGTTACTGGTCTACCAGAAAAATCCAGCTACGGTTTCGGAGATATCCTTCAGCCCCACGGGACCACCCCATAAATCCCAATGGCTTTCAGATTTCCTGGATACCGTCCCATTCCCTGCGTACAAGAAGTACAAGCCATTCTACGCAGGTCCTCTTTGATGGCGAGGTTTCCCCAGCCCCGGAGAACGAGTAACGGGCAGGTAGCACTTATGTGCTTACCTTACCCCATATCAGTACCGAAGGGTGCCGCCCGTTACCCACATGCTTACTTGGACATGGGATTGGGTGGGCACCCAAAGGTTTTAGGGGCTAGCATCATGGGGTATAACGCTAGCAAACTCCCTGCAAAAAGAATCATAGGATTCCCTCCTGAAGCCCTTCAAGGGGAAACCTAAGTTCATTCCTGAGGTACTCGTTGTTGGCAAGGCTTCCCAAGCCCCGGCGAACGAATGACCCAGCACTTTCGCACATGCCTTACCCCACATCAGTACTGAGGGGAACTACCCATGAGACATGGGATTGGGTAGGCTCCCAAAGGTTTTAAGTGTTAGTGCCGTGGGATGTAACACTAACCTTCCTCATTGTCCGCGACTGCTTATTCGTCAGGTTACTTTATTCACCCACTTATTTCGCAGCTGACCACCGTTGGCCTTGCCACTATCCGCAACCTGTGGACGCGCTCGGTAGCACGAGGAGTGCATCTGGGAAGAGAACCCAGGGCCAAGACTGTCTATAGACAATGAAATTTGTTGTTCCAAAATCTATAACAAAATAATTCGATCTCGCAGCAGAACAGCTAAAGTAAGTTGAGCGAATTTCCAAAATTATGTTTATATTTATTTGGGAAAGTGGTACACTCGCGAAGGCTCTGATAGCTGCAATTATAATTAAATACATTTATCGATATTTAAGATTAAGAAACATGTGTAGTTAAGATCAACAATAATGGAATAGTTGACTTGTTATTGATTTATCGATTAAGATAAGGTTGAATTAAATTTTTATTCAGAGAACTTCAAATTTAGTTAAAAGACAGAGAAAAATTAAATTGCGAAAGAACAAATTCAACAATGTATGATAAGAAAATGTAAAAATATTTTAAAAGAAAACGTTCAAAATGTACCCAAAACCCTCCCAGAATCTTGTCTAATCTAAGTACGTTCAACAAAAGATTCAGTTTTTCGAATGTAGACTTCTATAGGCGCAACTCGTCTAAAAATTGCGGGCGGTGAATCGGATTTTATCATTACGCTTTTTCCGTCACGCGTCACCCTTTACTATAATTATGTAATTTTAACGCATTTTTGATATTTTATGTTTTATTTGAAGCATTAGTTAACCCTAGGAATCGTAAGGGTATCAATCAGGTGATTGGAGCAAATGAACTTAATACAGCTGGTTAAGGTTTTAATCAGCTGTTTGGTGGAATTATACTAAACTTGAAACAGCTGATCGACGTGGCTCACTAGCAGCGATGAAACATGATAACAGTTGATATTGACAAGAATGCAATATCTTAAAAATGGATTTTTCTCCATTATTTATGAACCGATTTCCGTAAATTTGGTGTCATTAGATTCGCAATTAAATCCTATAAATAAAACGTTATAAATGTAATTTTTTTACTATGAGCGGTTTTTAAGATATTTACGTTTGAAATTTTTAGGCAGCCGCCATTTTGAAATTAATGATTGTAAAAAAATAATTTGTTTTCTGTAATTAGGTCTTTAGGTAATAAAGCTAAACACCAAATTTCATTTAATTATAACTAACCGAATTAAAATTTCCTATGTGGAAAAAACAAAATGGCGGCTATACGAGTAACTTTTGAGTTTTCGAAATTTTGAATATGATATTTTGGCTTGTCTATGGTCCAGGAATAATACCTGAAAAGGTCGGTAGAGAGTTCAGAGACACACTGTATATAGCAGAGTATTTAGTTGGTAATACCTCTGGAATTGACATTATGCCACCTCATTTTGTAACTTGTTTTAAAATAGTTTACTTGGAAATAACTCTGAAATGGGCATTGTTCTTCTTTCTCATTTCATAAATTGTGTTTTTATTCAATATTTCCTATACTTTTGAAATGTAAATCACAATATCGCCATAGAAGTGTACACTTCTCCCGCGTGGCCTTAAGCACACCTGGATTTTATTTCAAGAATCCACCTACACGGAAAGTGCTTCATAAGATTGATCAGTCAATAATACAATTTGCACTTATTTTTCCTCTGTATCGTTATAACGGTTTATTAAAAATCTTTCAAATTTTGTATGCAGCATTGTGGTCTTAAATCTAGTTTCTAAATGTCATAACAATATCATAAAGGAGAACAAAAGTTTAATAGGGATAATAACAGCAATGTAGGCCTACAATACAAACACTGCAAGTTAGAGGCTTGGCGTATATGGCCTGACGCACTGCTATGTGTCTTGATAAGATATAAATCCAGGTGTGCTTAATAAGACCACACGAGTGAAGTTTAAACTTCTATGGCAATTTATAAGATGAGAAAGCACGATGTCCATTTCATAGGTATCACCAAGTAAACTTTTTAAACACAACTTACGAAATGAGGAAGTGCAATGTCCATTTCAGAGGTATTGCCAAGAAACTGTTTTAAAACAACTTACGAAATGACGAAGCGCGATGTCCATTTCAGAGGTATTAAAAAGTAAACTATTTTAACACAACTTACAAAATGAGGAAGCACAATGTCCATTTAAAAAGTATTGCCAAGAAAACTATTTTAAAACAACTTACGAAATGAGGAAGCACAATGTCCATTTCAGAGGTATTAAAAAGTAAACTATTTTAACACAATTTACAAAATGAGGAAGCACAATGTCCATTTAATCTATATATATTAAAAGAATTTGGTCAAAACCTATTTCCAATCGCCCAGCCTCTCCTAATGGACCGATTTTGATGATTTTTGTTTTAAAATGTGTCTTATTACCTGTAGATATGTCATCAAGCATTTACCGAAGTCCTAGGACATTAGGGCTACGCCCCAGTGGCCCTCAAAGTTTCAATGTTAATCTTATGGAAGGTCAATCTTAAGGAAGAAGAAGAAATATTTCTTTTGATTTTATCAAGGACACAAAAACAGCTGTTCGTATGAAAAGCTTAAAACAGCTGATTTTGATCAACAACTGATTTGGATCAAATCAGTATCAAATGTAGTATTACCTTTTTGAGGTTACATTGACAAACTAAAAACAAACACAAACAAAAATCAACGAAAAATGCTAACTATATTTTAATTCAATGCAAACATTGGTTGTTACAAACCTATTATATATAAAACAGCTAATTTGGATCAAAAACTGAACATAATCATTCACAGATATGTCAAGTCTTATATATTATCATCCGTTCAGCCGCTATTCACCCGAGAAGGAGCCCCGGTATACAATCCTTCAAATTTCCCATGTTAATCTTATGGAGATAATGTTTAATGAGTTTGAGTCAGCTGCCAAATAAAACAGCTAATTTATGCTCGGTCACCTATGTACAAACGAGCAAAGGATTAACGAGATTCTTTATCGAATTTTCTACCTGCGAGCGAAGCGAAGCAGCCATCTGAGGCCGAAGGCCGAGCCGGGGTTGGGACGCGGAGCGTCCAGGGGCAGAGCCCCTAGTGTCCATTTAAAAAGTATTACCAAGAAAACTATTTTAAAACAACTTACGAAATGAGGAAGCACAATGTCCATTTCAGAGGTATTAAAAAGTAAACTATTTTAACACAATTTACAAAATGAGGAAGCACAATGTAAATTTAAAAGGTATTGCCAAGAAAAATATTTTAAAACAACTTACGAAATGAGGAAGCACAATGTCCATTTAAGAGGTATTACCAAGTGAACTATATACTTTGCTATGTGTAGGTCTACTATTTTTATAAAGTAGAGCATGACGGAAAAATGCATGACGGTAAAATCCGATTCACCGAACGCAAAATGTTTTGGACGCGGTGCGCCTATTGCGTTTTCACTTCAATTATATTATCTTCCACCCCACGTATCTTACAATAAGTCCACAGATAATGCACTATACCTTGTCTCTATTTCAATATATTGTTATAGGTAACTCATGCGAAAGCAATGCCGTGTTGACATCAAAGCATTGTGAAGTCGGTTTATTACGTGTTCTTCACTTTGAACTCATATATTATTGACAAAGCAAGATGCAGTAGAGGTGTGTATGTGTGTAATAACCACTAAAGGTATTGTAGAAATGTATGGCTGGCGCGTGTTTTGCTTGGTAAAGTACTAAGCTATGTTCAAAGAGAATCTCTTTTGTTTGGTGATTCTGTGACACACTATTTTTAGTTATCAATATGTTGTTATTCATGAGTCATATCCGAAGGAGGTAAGGGAGGTAGTTTTGAGAAAACGAAGAGCCAGAAAATCCAAGCAGAAAGCAGACATATTTTGCAACACCTTGAAGACACTTTTCAACCTCTATCTAGACAAACAGCTGAGGAGGAATTGAGGGCTGCTGAGAGGCTGGGTGAAAGGGAAATCCAACCAGTTACGCTACAAGAATTAAAAACTGTAATTAAGAACAACCTCAAACCTAATAAAGCACCTGACTACGATCTTATCACAGGACAGGCACTAAAAGAACTGCCTGAAAAAGGACTACAAAAATTGCTCTACATAATAAATGCCTGCTTCAGAATAGGGTATGTTCCAAGACAATAGAAGGTTGGTGAAATGATCATGATTTCTAAACCTGGTAAACCCTTACATGAAAAGTCATCTTATAGGCTAATTTCACTTCTGCCAACGACGGCAAAGCTATTTGAAAGACTGTTACTCAAGCATAATAAGGTAATAATAGAGGAAAGAAACTTGATACCTACACACCAGTTTGGATTCTGAGAGAAACATTCTACCGTTCAGCAGGTGCATAAGATTACAAATGTTATAGAAGATGCACTTGAGAAAAGGAATATATGCTCCAGTGTATTTCTGGATGTGTCCCAGACATTTGATAAAGTTTGACATCAGGGGCTGTGTTACAAGATGCACAGAGATCTCCCAGAGCAACTGTATGAAATTCTTACCCCATACGTCACCGAACGATACTTCAGGGTGAAGTATGAGGGTGAGCACTCAGAATTGAAACCAATTAGTGCAGGGAAGTGTACTGGGCCCGGTGCTTTACCTGCTCTACACTAGAGATATGCCTGAGCCTGTGGGAGTGGACATTGCAACATTTGCGAATGATACCGCAATTGTGGCAATAGGAAATTCTGTAAATGAGTCAACAACCGGTTTGCAAAGAGCTTTGAATGAAGTGAGTCACTGGACCAAAAAGTGGAGGATCAAACTAAACAAAGCCAAGTATGTACAAAAAAAACACTAATACAAAAAAACAAAATCTCCCTGTGGAATTAAATGAAAAACCTGTTTTTTATATACTGCTAAATATCTGGGACTAACTCTAGACTCTAAATTGCGCTGGAAGGAGCACATCAAAATGAAAAAGAAGGAGCTAATCATTAAATATGGGAAAATGCACTGGCTAATTGGAAGACGCTCGGAGTTGAGCACTTACAATAAATTTCTCCTGTATAAGCAGATATTGAAGCCAGTATTATGGGAATATGGCATCCAGTTGTGGGGTTGTGCTAAACCTTCGAACAGAAGCATCATCCAAGTCTTTCAAAACAAAGTACTTAGGGGCATAGTGAATACACCATGGTTTATCAGAAGCTCAGATCTACAACATAGGGACCTCTAGTTTGCACCATTTGATTTCTTTTTTATGCCCTTTAAAATGAGGGGTCACATGATGGGGGTTTGCATTTGAAAATTTTAAGTTGCCCCCCTTTACCCCCCTTTAGAGTAAGGGAGCAAAATGTTTAACCACCTAAAAAAGTAAAAGAAATGTCATAATAGGGTATGGACAAGGTCTCACATTGATATCTCAGGCCGTTTAAATTAAATCCAGGTGTGCCAGGACATAAAATCACCCTGTATATTCCTTTAAAATGAGGGAGCAAACATTTTTCTACCTTTAAGCCAAGAAATCCAGCCGTTTCTAGATTTACCACCCCCCTCCCCCTCCCCTGTATGACTGTGTATCTATTATTAATTATATTTAGTCCAAAACTCCTTTGAAAAGTGAACTGCTTCGGGATGGTGGAACCCGTGGAGAAGGTCTAATTGTATCCTAATGGTAACTGCAATCATTTTCTAAAATTTGAATTCGTAGTTTGAACCTCTTTTTAAATAAAACAAAGGGAACTCCAAGTGACCTTGTTCTTAATTTTGGAAATATTTATTACTTTTTATTTACAGAACAATAAAACTGTTATGACAGGTTATTTATTTTATTACTCTAAACAAAGTCATAAACATTCCCGGTTGGTAGGATATTTATTACCACACCTTACAACTCCCGGCGCATAAACTTGTCTTTACGACGCCTCCTTTAGTTCTTGTGCTCAGTTTAAGATTAGTTATATAGACGCTCGACGATCGTAAGTTTACTGTTAGACGTAAAGCAGGTTTGTGCAGAATGAACGTTTTGTTTTTAGGGACGATAAAGATATGCATACATTTATGGAAGGGCTGTAAAACGGTAAATATTAAGTGTGTTAAATGCAAAGGCATTACTTCAAGATATTCACCAATAACATTTGTTTATTGTTTTGTGATTCCAGTATTATTGGTTAACAAAACTTGACTGCATAACGTTAAGTTTATGTATCAGGAGATGGGTTGTAAATTAATAAATAAACACTTCGACCAGTTTTGGATTTTGTGAGCCTCATTGGGTTCTTTTTTCCACCAAACTTTGAATAACTAAATATATTATTATTTACAAGTTCAATAGGCTATATAAAAAACAAATACAACTATAGAAATACATCATAAATAATATATGCAATGTAGTTGACCGAGCTTTGGTCTCTTCTATTTTTTGTGAAGAGTTATTAAATCGTGTAATTTATACTAACTTTATAAAGAAATAAAATCTCTTGAACTACTGAACCGATTGAAAAATATTTTTACTTATAAAAAGCTGTACTATCCCTGAGTAACATAGGCTATAATTAATTTTTATTTAAGGGTTGAATTTTTAATATAACAATATATATAAATTGTTATACTTTCCTTGAAGCTAGAGAGCTGAAATTTTTTACATTTATTTCTCACAAGATACTCAATAAACGTCACCAGGAACTGGCACATACTTTCTTACAAACATTTTTAAATTATTTAACAGATTCACTGTGACTTCATAATTGTAGGTGGGGTAGGAAAGGTGATTTATTAAAGTAGAAGATTAACGAATAAATATTATTATTATTATCTAGAGAGAAAACTATTCGATCGATTTCGAACAAATTTGCACCAAACACCTAGGTGCATTAGGCCTGTATAGATGCACGAGAAAATGTTTCGACATTTTTTGAAAAACAACCCCCTTTATGGCCAAAAAACCCTCAAAAATCAGTTATTATTATTATTATTATTAGCTAAACGAGAATTTTTAGAAAGATGCTGTTTTTTGCTTATGGTAGGGTGCAATAAAGGCTACAAATAAGTAAAATTTTATCAAAATCGTTAAAACCATTTTTTTTATATAAAAAATAATAACAGAATTTTTTGGGATTTTTTTTGCCAAAAAGGGGTTGTTTTTCAAAAATTTTCAAACCCGTTTTTCGTGCATCTATACTTGACATGTCTGGTGCAAATTTGTTTGAAATCTATCTAATAGTGTTTGCTCTAGCTTTGTATACATACAGACAGACATTTTGTAAAAACCACTTTTTGGGACTCAGGGGGTCCCAAAACGGATATTTCCACAAAAATCTCAACATCGATTTTTTTGCGATCACTATACTTTCTCTATACTATAGTGTACTGAGAAAGTAAAAAAAGTATTACAGATTTACATTGTATCGCGTGCTTCTAATTGGTGAAAATGTATTAACAATCCTCAAAAAAAGAAAAAAAACGTTGATTGTTATACTTTCCTTAAAGCTAGAGAGCTGACAATTTGTACATCTATTTCTTACAAGATACTTAGAAAAAGTATCATAGAGTTACATTCTGTCGCGTGCTTCTAATTGGTGAAACGGTAGTAACAACCCCAAAAAAACGTTGATTGTTACCCTTTCCTTAAATCTAGAAAGCTGAAATTTTGTATATTTATTTCTTTAAAGATATTTAGAAAAAGTATCATAGATTTACATTTTGTCTCGTGTTGCTAAGATGTGAAAATGTAGTAACAACCTCTATAAAAAATGTTGATTGTTATACTTTCCTTATCTAAAATAGTATGTTATGTTTTAAAAACCTAACCTAAATTAGAAACATTCGACTGTTTGTATATTGGGTAACACGTTGCTTTGGTAACTAAAACTAATACATAATCGCTTACAATAAAGAAAACAGCTGATTGTTGTACTGACACTGAAAATATTTCGGAGCTGAAACATGTACAGTAAATGGAGAAATTAAGTTTTCTTAAATATTACAAAACGAATTCACCGAACCCAAAAGCATATTAAAACAAAATGTAATTATATTCGCTAAAGCCGTTTTGAACTACAGTACAAATATGTTTGAGTAATAATTAATGAAGGGAAGCTATACTAATATTATAAAGAGGTAAAATTTGTTTGTTTGTATGTAGGGGGTAATCTCTGCAACTACTGAACCGATAAGTACTGAACCATAAATATTTTTACTAATAAAAAGCTACACTATACCTGAGTAACATAGGCTATCTATCATTTATTTTGATAAAAGCATTTTTAGTTTCAATATTTGTAAATTTAGTCGGAAAAAACTCTTAGGTTAAGCCTAGACTGATGAACCGACACATATTTCTTAAATGTAATTACATTCATTATTCATTACCAAAGCAACCAATGGGATAAAATAACAGATAAAACAGCTATTTGGTCTAATATTTCCATGAACAACTGATTTTAAACTTTGAAGCAATTATTTGTATTTCTCACTTTTAGGTTAGGTTTTTTATTAAAGTTTAGACCTGAATCTCGCTGGTTCTTTTGACCTTTATTATAACTGCTGTTATAAAATATACGAAATAATTTGATTTGAACATTTAACATTATTTACCATCTTAACTTTTGAGGATGTTATTGATCCTAACCTTCATTATAAAGAAAACATAACATGATTATGTGTATAGAAGGTTCCAACGGGGTTTCCCCTAGTAATTAATACTAATATCTAAGATTATGTCCAAATTGATTCGTTTCAATAAAAAGTTGTAATGAAATAATTGTTGAAAATGTCATACAAAAATATAGTGAGTAATTTAGAAGCTACTGATTGGTCTATAGGCTACTTATCTTTCTTTGTATTCTATAATATAAAAATAATATTTCAAATTGAGCTATGCGGCGGAAATAGCCGACTTTGCACGACCGTTTACGAACACCAATAATGTAATATTGCGTGTAATGTTCCATTATTTAATTTGAAACACAGCTAATTACATAATAATGAATGCACTATTAATAATGCACTATATTGCAAACCTTATTAGTGTTGATTAATTTCTCTCTCAAATACTTTGATTATTACAAAACCACGGAGTACTAATTATATTTAGTATACCTGTCGTCACTGGAAGTTATAAAACAAATGATTTTCAAATATACCGACTCCTCTAACCTAGTTAGAAAGTAAATATAATTTTTGTAAATCACAAAGGCGAGTAAGGTGGAGCATGGAAAGTAAGGTAGGAGGATGAACGGAGTCTGAAACCCTGTGAAATAAAGGTATGGAGGAGATTTTGAAATTATCTGGGTAGAAAGGGCGATAGTGGGTATTGATAACAAATTTGTATTGATTTAAATAATTGAGACAATGTTACTGTTTCCCTTGTGGGATTTATAATTCCTTCCTCTAGTAACACAGCCAAATCAAACACATGGCTACACATGCTGTATTGTAATTACAAAAGAACCTTGTTAACATTAGCACTTGGTATATTTATCGCTACTAAGCAATTAACTTAATTTGAACGTTGAAGCAACATCACAGCCTGCGAGCAACTAGAATAGAACCTTTGATGATAGCACAGAGTGTTGGTTTACTCACGTTTCCAATACGTTAAACAACGAATTGAACTTCTACAGAGCTTGAGTTCCGACATCAGTCGAATAGAAACGCTACAGTTGTGAAGCTTTTAAACTAAAATGTTAATGTTTGTTTGGATTTGAGATTTGTGCGATAGCGCGTGTAGAAAATAAATCCTTGTATATAATACGTGAAGCAGTTTTTTGTGAACAAAACTCCTCCCTTATTTCTGGACCAAATTCAATGTTTGAGTTGTCAAAAAGTTCGTCTCATTTCGAAGTTTTGCAATAAGGTTTTAGTTGTAAAAAATTCTTAACCTTAATGGCGTGAGCTAATCTCAAAGGTCGGGTTTTACCCACGAGAAACAACATGGAACGAATTTTAAAAACAATTTCTATAGAAAACAGCTGTTTATAATAAGAAACAAACTAATCCAGCTTATTTCGTGGAATTAAATAATAATATTTATAGTAATAGTAATAATAATGTTTATAATAATAATTTAAAAATCATTTCTCTACAAAACAGCTGTTTATAATAAAAAACAAACTAATCCAGCTGCTTTCGTGGAAGTAAATATTGATGTTTATAGTAAATTGAACATAATTTTGGGTTAGGCCTAGACTGATGAAACAACTTCTTGAATGTATTTACACTCTTTACCATAGCAACCAATTGAATAAAATAACAGATGAAAAAATTGGTTCGGATGTCCAGCTTTTAGTGCAAAATAATATTTTAAGTTAGGCCTATACTGAACCAACACATGTTTCAACACACACAAAAGCAATAAAAACTTGCGTTATGGAATTTAAGAAGAAAACTATGTGATATCCTAATTAAAAATAAATAAGATATATAGTAGGCCTATTTTATACTAGGTAATTAATAGTGAGTCACTTTTTGGTTAGGTTTTTGATTAAGTGTACACCTGAGCCTTACTGGTTCTTTTAACCTTTATTATAACTGTTGTTATAAAATATACAAAATAATTTGATTTGAACATTTAACATTATTTACCATCTCAGTTTTGAGTTTATTATTAATCCTACACTTTTATTATAAATAAAACATAACATATGTTTCTAGAAGGTTCCATCGGGGGTTGGCATGCGGAGCACGCAAGGTGCTCCCCTAATACATCTAAGAATGATTAGTTCTTTAGAATTTATTTAGCAAACTAATTTCTCGGCATAGTTCAATAACATGTTGATAAACAGTTTTTTTTTTATAACGTATTTTATGGTTATAATACGCTTTTTTATGATTTGTATTCAGATGAATTTGTGAAATTATTTACATACAATGAGACTACAGTTTGGAGCACGTAATAAGGCGGGTGAGAATTTTTCGCTATTGCCAGATATTGGACTAACAAAGCAAGGAACGGTCGAGATTCGCTTGCCCTGCAGCACGATCTGGCAACACTAAGCATCCAGTGTTGCCAGATCGTGCCAAAATCTTCATAATTTTATTGCGGATAGTTCAAAAGCTTTTGAGTCGTAGCGCTTCGGGGTCACGTTTTTATAGCAAATTTTGAAAATACAGTGTGGGGTATCGTTTTATAAGTCTTTGGGTACGGGAAACCCGATTTTGATAGTTGAAGAGTCGTAGTGTCGGTATCATGTTTTTAGGTAAAAATTGGTCACGTTTTGGGGTCAAATTTTGAAAATACAGTGTGGGATATCATTTTATATGTTTTTGGGTACGAAAAAACCGATTTTGACAGAGTCGTAGCGCGTCGGGGTCACGTTTTTGTCAAAATTACTTCGACTCGCGTTAAAATGCCGAAGTATTGAAATCTTGCGACGTGACAGCAACTTGACGTGCGTGACAAAAACGTAACATTTTTGAGTATTTAAAAAAATACACGAGCCGAAGTCTCGAAAAAATGTTCTATCTTTTCATCTTGTTACACGCTTTTCTTCAACTCACTGGGTGGACTGATGCGCTGTCGCCTCGGCTCTTTCCGGATCGCCTCGGGCAGTTCCGTATAGAACATCGTGTTACGATTGCGTTCTCGCATACGTATATTAACCAAAAAATTAACCCTCAGATAGGGGGAGGGGGCCTGACGACCAAAAACTTTCAGAAAAATCCAATTTATGACTATAACTAAAAAGTAAAAAATGAAATAAATGACAATTTTTTTTAACATGCTTTCCTATCCATGAATAACCTAAATAGACTCGAACTAAAACATAACCCACAGATAAAATTAATTCTTCCTCAGTGAATCTGATATTGCAATGAGACTTGATAGCTTGCAATCTTTTTACTTTTCACAAAATAAACACACCCAAAAAGCATGGGGCGTACTCTTGCGAAATTCCGAAAACATCACGCCCCATGCTTTTTGGGTGTGTTTATTTTGTGAAAAGTAAAAAGATTGCAAGCTATCAAGTCTCATTACAATATCAGATTCGCTGAGGAAGAAGTAATTGTATATGTGGGTTATTTTTTATTTTTTAGTGCGAGTCTATTTATGTTTTTTGTGGACAGGAAAGCATGTTTAAAAAACAAATTTTTCATTTATTTTATTTAAATACTATGTTTGTAGATTTATGAAACAGCATTCATTTTCAAAAGGGCTTTAATAAGTACTCAATACGCTGTATTTGTTATTATAGGATTTAAAAACTCTTCACTAAAAATAAAAGAGAATAAAGCTCGATCAACTACATTGCACAATATATTATTTATGATGTATTTCTATTGTTGTACTTGTTTTTTATGTATTAAAGAAGTTGTAAATAATAATATTTTTAACTATTCAAAGTTTGGTGGAAAAGAGAATTCAATGAGCCTCACAAAATCCAAACTGGTCGAAGTGCTTATTTATTAATTTACGACCCACCTCTTGATACAAAAACTTAACGTTATGCAGTCAAGTTTTGTTAACGAATAATACTGGAATCACAAAACAATAAACAAATGTTATTGGTGAATATCTCGAAGTAATGCCTTTGCATTCAACACACTTAATATTTACCGTTTTACAGCCCGTCCATAAATGTATGCATATCTTTATCGTCCCTAAAAACAAAACGTTCATTCTGCACAAACCTGCTTTACTTCTAGCAGTAAACTTACGATCGTCGAGCGTCTATATAACTAATCTTAAACTGAGCACAAGAACTAAAGGAGGCGTCGTAAAGACAAGTTTATGCGCCGGGAGTTGTAAGGTGTGGTAATAAATATCCTGTAATGTTTATGTCTTTGTTTAGAGTAATACAATAAATAACCTGTCATAACAGCTTTATTGTTCTGTAAATATAAAGTAATAAATATTTCCAAAATTATCAAACCCCTGCCACTCCGAACGCCAACCACTTTGGAACCTTCTATACACATAATCATGTTATGATTTCTTTATTATAAAGGTGTAAGATTAATAATAACCCGAAAGCTAAGATGGTAAAAATGTTAAATGTTCGAATCAAATTATTTCTTATATTTTATAACAGCAGTTATAATAAAGGTTAAAAGAACCAGCAAGGCTCATGTCTACATTTTAATAAAAACCTTACCTAAAATTTACAAATGCAAATAGTTGCTTCAAAGTTTGAAATCAGCTATTAATGGAAATATTAAAGCACACAGCTGTTTTATCTGTCATTTTGTTCAATTGTTTGCTATGGTAATAAATGTAAATGCATGTGTTGGTTTATCAGTCTAGGCCTAACCTAAGATTTTTCTTCTAAATTTACAAATATTGAAATAAAAAATGTTTTTATCAAAATGAATTGCAGCCTGTGTTACTCAGGGATAGTGTAGCTTTTTATTAATAAAACTATTTTTTCAATCGGTTCAGTAGTCCCAGAGATTACCCCCTACATACAACGAAACAAATAAATTTGACCTCTTTATAATATTAGTATAGATTATTATATAATATGTGTTCGCACTCTAGCGGCCGCATTTTAAGTCCGATTTGGTCCAAATTTGGTACACATGTTGGTTGTCTACGTCGCTCAGATGAGGTTTGTTAGCCAAAAATCTAACAACCGGAATCACGTTTTTTGACAGGAAGTAACTATATTTTTTTAGATTTTTCCTATGAGAATGAACTTTGTTAGAGTTTTATCTTAAAAACTAAATGTAGGATATTACTCTGCCTATTTTGTTTTTTACGCGACCTTATAACTCGCTTGGTTCCCGAAAAATCGATCCAAATACCATAAAAGAACCTTCTGATAAAAGGCACCTTCTGATCTGAGGCCGACGGCTAAGTTTGTACAAATCCGTCTCCACAGCGCCGAGTCTCCACAGCGCCGAGTCTCCACAGCGCCGAGCTGGCTACCTGGCATAATCTGACAGTTTTGACAGCCGAATTCGAATTCACGAAAACAACGAACCGTGGTAATGGCGTGTGCCCAACTGAGCATAGTAGATGATCACCACTGGAATGACGCAAATCTTGCATACATTTCATTGCAGACATGATACGTCTCGAATTCTAAAGTAACATAATGAATTTTAAGGACTTTTAGGTAATTTTATCTCATACTTTTGAGATGCTCGCAGTTAATCTTGAATGACTATGTAGAGCCACTTATATTTTATTGGAATGATTCGGTTTAACATTACAAATCAAGTCCAGTAATATAAAAAGCGGCCTTCTGGACATTACCTAACCTTACCTAACCTAATACTCCTCGAATTCTAAAGTAACTTTGTATTTTTAGTTTAATAAAAATATGACAAATATACTCTTTTACTGATTGAACTCATTGAGCCCGGCATTGAGGATATTAACCCTCGTCACTTCTGCATCACTGAGCAGACCCTTTGATAATTTATGGCTTCGGCGCTGTGGAGACTAATTCGCCCTCGGCGCTGTGGAGACGTCACCTAGTTTGTGCGCTGCGGGAGAAAGTCAAGGTGCAAACTCACAAAGGTAAGGAGCGAGTGAGTCGAAGCTGGAGGCGTAGGTTGTAACAAATTCTACTGATATATTCCGCACACACAGGCAGCTATTCAGCACCGTCGTGAGTAGACCGATTTCACAAACTGTTGGTTGAAACCCTACAACATAGGCCTATAAACTTAATTTTGGAAATTCGCTCAACTCACGTCAGCGGTTCAGCTGCGTGGTCGAATTATTTCTGATTGTTTTACAGGATTTTTTTGTAATTATCTCAAGTTGATACTTTAGAACAATCCAATCTGACTGGACGTGAAAGGATTTAAATTCAATTTCTGGTCGTATCTTATATAACCATATATAACCCTCTCAGGCGCAGAACGCAACAATTTCGAACATTTGCGAAAATTTGCATATTGATAATTTAACCCACTTAGAATCATCCAATCGTAATAAAACTGGCACCATTGGAAAGGAAATGAATTAAACTTAAATTTTTGTATTTACAACTTTTTCGTAAAACGTATATTTACATACGTAATCATCGTTTTAAAATATGCACATCGGTATACAGCTATTTCCGTGCGCGAATCTGCATACAATTGTACTGTTATTTCCCACTTCTTCAACGTTCAAGACCATCTACACAAATATTTCTTTGGCTATTATAACGATACCATTGGATTCGTCAAGATTTTATCTTTCTGTTGGTGCCTTCTAATCAGATGTCACTATAAAAATAGTATTTTTTCCAAGAATTACTGTAAACCCTTGCGATTGGACAGTTTTTCAACCAATGAAACAGCCCATTTGTCAAGTGATTTTACGCCTACCATATCAAATGTTTTGACAGATTTCTTTAAACCATTTTGTACAGCAAAGTCTGAATTTTGTAACGGTGGAAATAAATCCAGAAATAACCGGTTTTTTGTCTGTATAGACGACAATTGAAATGTACATAATTATTACGTTCTACTAAGAAAGTCTAGCGCCTGGGTTCCCACGGTATTCAAATGTCCCGTTCTCTTACGCAGCGTGTAGACTGGTGACTTTTTATTAGATTGATGTCATTTTGTTATTCAAATAAATATAACTCAAATGCTTTTTGAACTAAGGAAAGACAAGTATACCGTTCTTTTCTTTGATTTATCCACTACACTTTGTTATATTTCATTTTGAGGCAAAGCTTATATTAGTAAATGACGTTACAATCTAGGCCTAGGTTTGTTACCAGTCTTGTACTTGGAACATAAAAACTGTTTTTTCAAAATAAAAAATTTGAAATTGATAAATGTTTTTATACAGTTCTATTTAGAACTAAATTACGAAACGTTTTTACGCTTACGAAAAAAATACAAAAATATGTTTACTACTTGTTATGTAGGCCTAAAGTTAAACTTTTTCTTTTCGTTTTTGAACATTTTTTGTTTCTTGAGCTAATATCTTTTACAATTTCAAAATAAACTAATTTTTAGTGGCATATTTGAATTCTTTGAAGTTTCTTCGACAAAAAAGCTATTGAACACTTTTGGATTGGGGTTCATTTACTATTTTTGGTGAATTTTTAAAAATATGCTTGCAAAACGCTAAAAACGGGCTGGCCAATTTTAGCTTTAACATTGCCAGTTTAAGGGTTAAAAGTTTACTCTGAACATTCCAAGTAATCGATGGGTTTCAATACATCCGACCCACCCTGTACATTGTACAGAATAGTTGCCGTAAACTATGCTAGTGTAATCATTGTTTAATTAGCGCTCTATTAAAACTGTGAACTACGGCAAAGGCCTTATTAATTTCACCGGGGAATATTGCGCAACCACGTCATATCAATTAGCCTCATTGCGTCGTCGCGTCGCGGCAGAAAGCTTTTAAAGGAAATTTGTCACACACGTTTAAATAACTACCATAGACTAATACAAGAGGTGCGAGCTTGAAATGCAATATGGTTTTAGAAGGAAATATTGTTCGTCGTCATCTCGAACATAATTTATATTTTCTTAGTAAAACTTCTAATTTTCTGTAACGCATATAGAGTGAGGTAAAAGAGAATTTAAGGTTGTTTCATTCCTTAACCAGTTAAATACAATTCAAAAAACCAATGCCGTAGCCAGGGAGGGGTTAGGGGTGATTGTTTAGTTAGCCTACCCAAGGATAAATAATAAATATAAAATAATTATCGATGAAATAATTAAAACATAGTAGTAGCCTATAGGTGATAAATAAAAAGTCGTGGTGAATACAACATTGAGTTTTATTTCAGTATTAACCCTAGATTACTTATGTCAAAATTTTGTCACGGGATTACTTATGTATCTTAAATTTGACTACTAACGAATATTTTTATTTTTTTTTTTTACTGTACTAAAATAATTTTGTAATTGTTCTTTTAAATTGTAATTGTATCCTAGCATATTTTAGGGTCATATATATATATATATTAATAAGTCAAATAAATAAAATAATTTGTACCACCAATATTTTATTTTGCTACTATTTAGAGTTACTTAATAACATACAACAGCAGTTCAGTTACGGTATAAATTCTGTCCGTTTCGAAAATAAAACTATTTTAATACTCTAAAAATAGATGTTTTAACCGTCTAAGCGTCAGACACTTCTTTACTGCTTGTACACTTGTCATTATCACTTAGATAGAATGTATCCTATTCAAGTAAAGTGTACACTATTATACATTTTATTGTTCAGGAAAGTACGGAGAACATTTCCATGTAAACGAATATTCAAACAAATTTTTCTAACTATTTTTGCGTTTCAAAAGAAAAAAAAAAACAAATTGGTAAACCAAAGTTTCAAAAGTAAGGGTTTTAGAGAAATACTAAAAAATTTTTTAGTTATAAATCCTAAATATACAAAACTAGGGGAAACCCAAGCGTGCTCCCGCACGCTAACCCCGTTGGAACCTTCTATACACATAATCATTTTATGTTTTCTTTATAATAATTGTTTAGGGTTCATAATAACCCCAAAGCTAAGAGGGTTAATAATGTTAAATGTTCAAATCAAATTGTTTCGTATATTTTCTAACAGCAGTTACAATAAAGGTTAAAAGAACCAGCAAGGCTCACGTCTACACTTTAATAAAAACCTAACCTAAAAGTTAGAAATGCAAATAATTGCTTCAAAGTATGAAATCAACTGTTAATGAAAATATTGGAGCAAACAGTCGTTTTATCTGTTATTTTATTCAATTGATCGCTGTGGTAATGAATGTAAATACATGTGTTGGTTCATCATTCTAGGTCTAACGTAAGATTTTTTCCGACTAAATTTACAAATATTGAAATACAAAATGTTTCTATTAAAATGAATTATAGCCTATGTTAATCAGGGATAGTGTAGCTTTTTATTTCGTAGATCAACATTTCTTGGGAATCGATGAAACCTTACTCGTAAAAACCTGTCTTTTTGTTTGAGTTACCGCAGCCAAACACGGCACAAAAAGGGTTATGGTTATTAATTATAAGAAATGTTATTACAATAATACACTATGTTGCCTATAATTAATAACATAATTTGACGTCAAAAAAGCTTGAAAGTCGTACAGGTTTCGGCGGTAAATATGTCAAAGATGTCTAGACTGGAGCTCCGATTGTCGCACTCTACGTCACAGCTAGGCTAGAGTGGAGGGAGAAGATGCGCATCCACACACCTTCTTTAATACGCCTTGGTACAATACACATAACAAGGATGCAGTAGGTTACAGCTGCTTTACTTTCTTGTGAGTTGTGGGCTTAATCTGATCTATTAAATTAGAAAACTATGAAGGTTCAACAAAAATACTTTACTCTAACAAAACAAAATCATTCATCACCCTTACATCCTATAATATTTTACATGGGTAACTATGTCAAAATTTTTACAATAAAATAAGCATGGAAATTGGTGTTTAACATGTTCAATGCTACGCAAATTTCGTATTTCCTATGCTAGAAGCTGACCTTTTATTTTTTATATTTATAGCCTAAATGAGTAGAAATTACTTTATTTTTTTATTTTTGAACCTTGCTACGTAATAATCACTAATATTTTAAAGCGGACGCACATAGGCCTAAAATTATCGTGGGAAGCACGCAATGTACTGCGTATTGAAAATACGGTTGTTGGCGTGCAATGCACTGTGCGTCAGCGGCTTCTCATAGTATTCAGTGTCAAGCTCACATGTGCGTCCTTAGCAGTGAACGTGTTACAGTAGGAAATATATGTGAAGAAGCGATTCGTGCAGGCAGGGATGTGAGTGTGGAAGGGAGGAGGTATGTTATGTGTGGCGGGGTGGGGGTTTGACTGCTGAGTACACTACTACCCATTCTGTTTTTTACGGCCGGTATGTGTCACTGACACTATTTGTGGACTTTCATAGTTACATGTTTATTAAACTTATTACTACATCTTAAATTACATGACAATGTATTAATAAATAACGTTAGAATACCTTTAATTAGAATAGATTTTAATTAAGATAATGTTAGAACAGATTAATTAAGATAACGTAAGAATACATATTAGCTGACTGGTATTAGCTATATTATTTTTTCAAGACTATTGTTGACTATACTTCGTGTAATAAGTTGCATGTTTTCAGCTCTTACATTTCCAGATTTTTCATAGCGCACATTATTTAAACAATTTTTTTCCTTTATTACTAATTACAAAATTTTTTTAAATGAGTAAAATGTATTCAGTTTGTGCTCTTTTGAGTGGTGCTATTTTTATTATAATTAAAAAATGTTATGACCCTGTTATTTGAATCCAAATTAAAACAATGTTTTTAGGAAAGTCAGTGACACTAGATAACGCGACTAACCTCTGTCACCGACTGACTCACTACGCTGACCTCCACGCTGTTAGCGCATGCGTATTGGCCGTCCCTGCTTCTGCGCATATAGCCAGTCGCTTCTTCAAATATATTTCCTACTGTAGACAGAGATGTACCGGGTACTCAAGGTCTCTAGATAGGAAAGGTTACCTCATTCGGGAAGTATCAAAAAAAGTGGAGTGGGGGATGTGAAGTAGTTATTAGTATACCTAGACAGTGATCAAAGCTCTGTCGTTTACGTTTATACGCGTTACTCATTATTTGTGAATGTTTGACGGCTTGTGTTTTTTGTTTAAACTTAAACTTTTTTTAAATTAGTGTATATAAAGTGTTTTAGAAGTATAAAGCTTCAAAAACTGATGACATAGGCCATAACATTGTATAGGTGAGTTTATTATTATTATACCGTATTTATTATTATTACAAATTAGCAAATAAGTAGTTACCATGCTAAATATTTCTCATTTTAGTATTTAAAAAAATATAAATTAAAATTTGTTAGATCGTATTTTTATTTATTATTACAAATTAGTCGACCCGCAATGCTTCCCTATTGCTTAATTTAATTTTAAGGGTAGTTATCCCACTGACCCCTAATAGTTTTGTATTCTCTTAAAGATACCTTAATATTACATAATTTTAGGTTTACAGCTTGTAGGAAGGTAGTTTAATTTGTATTTATTTTATAGGGGTAGCAACCCCATTTCAATACTTTTTCGAGACTTCGGCTCGTCCGGACAGAACACACGAATTGAAAGAAAATTAAAGTTAAACATTAGTTTTTATTTGTTACATTTAGTTTAAAAAAATAAGTTAAAACGTTACCCCACACTGTATTTACGTTACCCCACACAAAAATGTCTTTTCATAAAAACCTAATTCGGACTATTACGAACATTTTAAAACAAAAAATAGCAAAATCGGTCCAGCCGTTCTCATGTGATGCTTACCAACGAAAAGCATTTAATTTTTATTATATAGATTAAAATGTATTATCGTGATTGCATTTTTTCTTTTTTATTCTGTAAAAAATATTAAATACAATTTTAATGACTCCTTTTTAGTTGTATGATTTAAAATGTATTACCAAGATAGCTTTTTATTTTAAATTTTAGTCAGTAAAAATATAAATTAAAATTTGTATGGTTATACTTTTGTTATTATTGTAAATTGCAAATTAATGACATAAACATAATGTTTTTGAAAAGGTTAAGATATATTCTTACAATTACAAATGCTGAAATGTGTAACTTAAGTATCATTTAAAAAAACTGCAACCCCAAAAATAGTTTAATACATCTATTTTTAAAAAAATGAGGTGATTTGTACGACGAAACATACATATTTCATGGTAGCGCGGTGTTTTTATACTATAATGACGTCACTGGACAGGGAACGGGTCGAGGGGTTTGAGTTTGTTTACATGACTATGAGGTAACCTTTCCTATCTAGAGACCTTGCCGGGTACTGATGTTTTTAGTCGGGTTAGTAGCGGTTCGCACATGTGGCAGCATTGGCGCCAAACAAGATCTAACACAGTTTAATGCAACTATTTTCTCTACATTTTCCTTATTTCAATTAGACTTAACTAGACACGCTAGACGTTGATTTGTCTTTAAATAATCGCAAACAATAAATTCACTGAACATTGTTCTACCTCACTACATCTAGGAAAGTTAGAATATATTAACTAACCTAATATGTATTTAATTGTGAAATCTGTTTTGTTTGATTCGTTGTCACAACATCCCCTTTGTTACACCAAGACTTTCCGAGAATACATTATTTACCTCCAGTCTCATATAGTGTTGCAACCTCATTCCCAAACAATTACGTCGTATTAACATCAAAGCGCGCATATGTGTATTTATTACATGTTCTTCGCTTTGTGCTAATACATTATTGACAAAGCGAGGCACAGAGATATTAAAGGCAGTGAGAAACGTGTCAGGTTTATAGATGAATCAGTCGGCTGTAAACGCCTGCACCTCGCTCAAAGAGAATCCGTTTTATTTGGTGTATCTGTGACGCCCTGTTGCAGATAAATCTGGCTCAGTAAAGTACCGTGGAGAGTGAATGGTAATATTTTTGCTTTAAAAGGCGATCGAAATAATAAGTTATTAGCAATTAAAATAAACAGTACCAGAAACTGGCACATACTTTCTCACAGACATATTTAAATTACTAAACAGATTCACTGTGACTTCATAATTGTAGGAGGGGTGGGAGAGGTGACAGTAAAGTAGGAGATTAACTAATAAATATTATTATTATTAGCTAGACACTAAAACTATTCGATCGATTTCGAACAAATTTGTATAGATGCACGAAAAAAGACTTTGATAAACAACCCTCTTTTCGGCCAAAAAAACCCTCCGAAAATCAGTTATTATTATTAGCTAAACGAGAATTTTTAGAAAGATGCGGTGTTTTGCATATGGTAGGATACAATACTAACTACAAATAAGCCAAACTTTATCAAAATCGTTAGAGCCGTTTTAAAAAATAATAATAACTGATTTTTGGGGGGTTTTTTGGCCAAAAAGGGAGTTGTTTTTCAAAAAATTTCAAAACCCTTTTTCGTGCATCTATACAGGCCTACTTGACATGTCTGATGCACATTTGTTCGAAATCGATCGAATAGTTTTCGCTCTAGCTTTGTATACATACAGACAGACATTTTGTAAAACCACTTTTTTGGACTCAGGGAGTCCCAAAACGGATATTCCCACAAAAATCTCAACATCCAATTTTTTTGCAATCACTATACTTTCTCTATACTATGGTATAGTGAGAAAGTAACATAAAATATTAGTTCATCAGGCCTAACCTAAAATTATTGAGTATATGTTTAATTTATTTTTCCTGTCTTAAAGGCAACATACATACAATAATTTTAGATAAGGCCCAGACTTAACATTACTTTCTAGGCCTAACCTAAAATTATTGCATGCATGTTGCCGTTAAAGCAACTATATAACTATGATTTTTTGGAAAAATTATTCCAGAGGGGACAAAATGGGTTTCTGGGGTTGAGACTTAAAATTCCCCTAAATATGAAACATTACACTCATTATAAACGCGTATAGTAAAACTATAAAAGTGCTTTGAGGGTATCGATAAATTTCCATAAAAACCAAGTAAACTATTTTAACACAACTTACGATATGAGGAAGCACAATGTCCATTTCAGAGGTATTGCCAAGAAAGACTATTTTAATACACCTTACGAAATGAGGAAGCACAATGTTCATTTCAGAGGTATTGCCAAGAAAAACTATTTTAATACAACTTACGAAATGAGGAAGCACAATGTTCATTTGAGAGGCATTACCAAGTAAACTATTTTAACACAACTTAAGAAATAAGAAAGCACAATGTCCATTTCAGAGGTATTACCAAGTAAACTATTTTAACTTACGAAATGAGAAAGCACGATGTTCATGTCAGAGCTATTACTAAGTAAACTATTTTAAAACAACTTACGAAATGAGGAAGCACAATGTCCATTTCAGATTTATTACCAAGTAAACTATTTTAAAACAACTTCCAAAATGAGGAAGCACAATGTCCATTTCAGAGGTATTACCAAATAAACTAGGTTAACACAACTTTAAAAAATGAGGGAGCACGATGTCCATTTCAGATTTATTACCAAGTAAACTATTTTAAAACAACTTCCAAAATGAGGAAGCACAATGTCCATTTCAGATGTATTACCAAGTAAACTAGGTTAACACAACTTACAAAAATGAGGAAGCACGAAGTCCATTTCAGAGGTATTACCAAGTAAACTATTTTAAAACAACTTCCGAAATGAGGAAGCACAATGTCCATTTCAGAGGTATTACCAAGTAAACCATATACTCTGCTATATACACATGTGTACTATATATAGTAGTGGGTGACGAAAAAAGGCGTGACGGTAAAATCCGATTCACCGCCCGCAAAATCTTTTGCACTCGGTGCTATTTTAGAAGTTTTTCCTTAAAAAAAATCACTTAACTGAGGAAACTCAAATTTACATTTTATATTATGTTCTTTTAACTAAGTTCCCTATTGTTTAGACGTATGCATCTAGGACAGATGTTTATATTAATCGTATAATCACTTACAATATTTCGTTACCACGTGTAAATATACGACTGGGTTAGTTACTGTTTGCTTACAACCAAGCCCCAGGACTAGCTAAATACGTCTTCCAATATATAGTTAGGTAGTTATATAACCTAGTTTTGTTGGATCCCTGTTTACATTTCTTGAGCAAATGGAAATAGTCCAAACAATAAAACTGAACCTTTAATACCGATCCGAGTTTAAAAAATAACGAATCCAAATTAACGCTCCGGGGTGGATGAAGTTTGGTTAGTATGAAATGTAAATACGCTCGTAAAAAACACATATTACAGAAAATGAGTAGTTTATGCAGCGTCAAGGCCGTAGGCAGGGGGATAACCCCCCCCCCCCTCCTCCCGCGAAATCCCAAAATTTAGTAGTAAAAATGAATAATAGGTTTAAAAGGTACAAATTCAATTACAAAATAGAAAACACAACAGAGGATAAAGAATATTTTACATTGTTTGCATACTGATATTTAGATTTACTTGTTTAAACTACAACGTACAATACACATGGATGCAGTAGGTTACAGCCTTACTCTCTTGTGAGCTTGATCTGATCTATTAAATAAGAAAACTATGAAGGTTCAACAAAAATACTTTACTCTAACAAAACACGTAATGCATTGTGTATTGATAACACTGTCAATAAGGGAGTTGGCGTGCGAAGCATGCAATGCTCTGCGTA
>JAGFPH010001339.1:97488-130753 GCA_018207615.1 Philaenus spumarius | reverse complement strand
CATTACAATAATCATCTGTTTTCTTTTAAACTGTATTTTATTAGAGGTAAGCCTAATGTTGTATCTATTTATAGTTACCATGGCAACGAATACTTCTGCTAAATAAACATACCCTTTAGTTGTTTAATGTTATAGGCCTAACCTAAACGATGTTCACGGAAATTTGCAATAATTGTTATTGACGTGAGCGAACTAGGCCCTGCTTATAATCGAGCTTTAGCTCGGTCTCCTGCTACTGTATACAAAGCTAGAGAGAAAACTATTCGATCGATTTAGAACAAATTTGCACCAAACATGTCAATTAGGCCTTTATAGATGCACGAAAAAGATTTTGAAAATTTTTGAAAAACAACCCCCTTTTTGACCAAAAACCCCCAAAAAATCGGTTATTATTTTTTTAAAATAAAAAACGGCTCTAATGATTTTGATAAAATTTTGCTTATTTGCAGCCCTAAAAACCGCATCTGTCTAAAAATTCTCGTTTAGGTAATAATAATAATAACTGATTTTTGTGGGGTTTTTGGCCAAAAAGGGGGTTGTTTTTCAAAACCCTTTTTCGTGCATCTATACAGGCCTAATTGACATGTTTGGTGCAAATTTGTTCGAAATCGATCGAATAGTTTTAATAATAATATAATATGGATGTGTGTTACATGCATGTAATATTTTCCATGGTATGCCCTACTTTTGCAATTCTAAATAACCACCTCCTATGCTACTCTTTTGAAGGTATAAAGTTTCAACTGGGAGAAAGTAAGTGGCAGTTATCTGGTACCGTTTGTTTACAAGTTTAGAGTATTCCATGCTTCATACTCCAAGTGGTTTTCACCTAAAGAAATGTCACATAAAGTAGGCAACTATTTAAAAAGGATTTGCTTTTTCAACCAGCTTACCTCGGGCTCCTTTTCCTCATCGTAATACTTGTGCGACCGGAATACAGCTTTCGTAACTTTAGGCTCTTCCTGTTGCGGTTCCTCGATGGGCGCCGCGGGCTTGGCCAGATGTACGTACTCCACCGCCGGTTGGTACGTCTGGGGCAAAGCAGCGAACTGCTGTTCTTGTTGACCCTGTAAGGACGCGCTAAGGAGGGCCGACAGAGCCGCAGGATCGTACCCAGCGGCGTAACCCAGTCCTTGGTATCCTTGACCTTCTTGGCCCTGACTCTGTAGTAAACCTTGAAGGTGTTCCGGCGCCAAGGCGTACGTCAACGCCGGACTGGTATCCGCCGACTTGAAGGGAGAACCTTGACCCAGTATGCCCGACGACCTGTTGGGGCGTTGAGGTTCAGACAGCTGTTTCTTGGACGTATGTTTTCTCTCGGATTGGCCTTGAGGTCTGCCGGATAGTTTAGCCGTCAGGACTGGACTAGCCAGGGCGACAAGGATAACAACCTGCAAGAAGAAAGTGATTAGTAGGTTGGAGAAATGCATTTCACTTTTCTATAAAAAGAAATCGAAGTCGGTGTTCACTTTCGTTTTATCCACAGCTGTTTGCGTTGATCGCTGCTTTACATATGGCTTTCTAAATTGTGGGCTGTGAGGCTGTGTATATTACCGCTATAAGCGTAGTTTAAAGCGGTGATTGTCGCATAATATATGCTGAATTAATTTAAAATTATAAATAATACATTTCTTACGCGAAGGAAAATATGTAAGAACCATTTATTAACGGTGGTGAGTGAATCACATAAAGTACAATAATTCGACCACGCAGCTGAACCGCTGACGTGAGTTGAGACAATTTCCAAAATAAAGTTTATAGGCCTTTGTTTTAGGGTTTAAACCAACAATTTGGGAAACAGGTCTATTCACGATGGTGCTGAATAGTTGCAAAATGGTTCGCACGCCATTCCGCATATTGGGCGTATCTTCAATAAACACAACATTGCGTGCTTCGCACGCCATTCCGCATATTGGGCGTATCTTCAATACACAAAGCATTGCGTGCTTCGCACGCCATTCCGCATGTTGGGAGTATCTTCAATGCACAAAGCATTGCGTGCTTCGCACGCCAACCCCCGTATTGGAAGTATCTTGAATAAACAAAGCATTGCGTGCTTCGCACGCCAATCTCACGGTAGAATCCACCACATGGCTTTGAACCGGGTACTTTTATGGTATTTTACATTTTGATCGATTTTGGTCAAACCAAGCGAGCTATAAGGTCGCGTAAAAAATCAAATTGTGCAGAATAACATTCTACATTTATATTTGTAGAAAGAACTTTAAAAAAAATTAATTCTCAAAAAATAGTTAGTTCCGGTCAAAAGATGTACTTCCGGTTGTTGGATTTTTTTTGGCTAACGAACTCGTCCGAGCGACGTAGACGACCAACATGTGTACCAAATTTGAACCAAATCGGAAGTAAAATGCGGCCGCTAGACTGCGAACACATATATACATATATAAATATGATTGTTAATGACAACCCAAAACGTGTTCTGGGGACCATGATCGGTGCTCATTTGCTACTCCCGACCTTGGGTCTTACCATAAGGGCCACTGCAATAGCTCATTTTTCCTATGGAAATTCGATAATAAATACACGTGGAAAAATAATTTTTAGAGATAATGTTCAAACAGTGAATTAAGTTTATGGAAAGTACAACAATGTTTAATCTAAGAGATTGTTACTGCGTTGCAATTTTCATTTCAAGAAGAAAGGACAAATACTCAACAGTTTTTGTATTGCAGTAAGTATTGTACGAAATTGTGCACAGACATGAAGCCAATACCAGCCTAAACATTGTTATAGAAATTTATTTATCGGATGGTGTAACTATCATAACAAACGGATGAAGGATAATGGCTAAGTTTAAGATAGTAACAGCATTTATGTACATACAGGGTGGTTATAAAGTCACTTCCTCCCCCTTTAACTTTTGTGTTTGTCAAAACAAACAAAAATATCCTTTGGGGAACGATACTAACTTAACCCAAAGTATCTTTTGAAGCAATCGGAAATTTTGAGTATCCCATAAAAATGGGGGATTTTGGGGGCAACTCGAAATTTTTAAACGGGAAGTATGGTCATGTGATACCTCATTTTAAAGGTCTATTCAAGACTATGAAAATTACATAAAGAAAATAAAAATCGGACCACCCAAAACAAAATGGCGGCCGTAAACGTGTTGAAATAAATCGACATAAAGTTGCTAATATCTCGAAAAGAAAGAGTTTTTAGAAACAATTTCAAGAGAAAAAAATGTTTATTTCAAAGTGCTCGACCTAAAAAAGTTGCTTCCAAATCGATGTCGTAAATTTTATGTTTTACAAAATTTTCCAAGATGGAGGAGTAAAAATTAAATTTACGAAATTGATTTGGAAGCAATTGTTTAGGTCAAGTACTTTTAAATAAACATTTTTTTCTCTTGAAATTTTTTCTAAAAACTTCCTTTTCGAGATATTAGCAACTTTATGTCGATTTATTTCAACACGTTTAGGGCCGCCATTTTGTTTTGGGTGGTCCGATTTTTATTTTCTTTATGTCACTTTCCTAGTCTTAAATATACCTTTAAAATGAGTTATCACATGACCATACTTCCCATTTAAAAATTTTGAGTTGCCCCCAAAATCCCCCATTTTTAGGGTTCACTCAAAATTTTCGATTGCTTCAAAAGATACTTTGGGTTAAGTTAGTATCGTTCCCCAAAGGATATTTGTTTGATTTAACAAACATAAAGGTTAGGGGGGGGGGGGGTTGGAGTGACTTTACAACCACCCTGTACAACATTGTTGTGTTTATTATGGTTGTTGTGTTGGTATAGGTTGCCGAGTTGAACAAACAAATTATTACACATAACTTAACTATTACCCTTCATCCGATTGTTTTGATTGTGGGACCATCTGATAGGGAATCAAAAGGGCTACAAAAAAGGTGTCTCTTGAAAGTCAGGGTTGTACCAATGAATACAGAACCTATAAGAAGCGCAACGCTTATGGAGAATAGTCATCCCGGTTTGTTGCCGCCAAATCGAGTTTAGCGCGGCCGCCGCTAGGCAGCGTTGGCTGAAAATTTCCACCCGCCTGAGACTCACCAATCCTCCACGCCAGGTGTGTGTGAGAATGGTTGACTCATTCTCTATCTCACTCACTCTTGCCGTACCGAAGACAATAGCGCTCTCGCTACCTAGTTGCTGCCGCGTTAAGCTTGACAGATTCAAATAAAACTAGGACGAATCTTTAACATGGATGTTGCTGTTCTTACTTCAACGGGCAGTCAAAATCGAGTATTTCTATGTTCATACAATTCTTCATACTTTAAGGACAAAGTATGGATAACATTACCGTGAAGTTTGTTTTCACGTGTTTTAAGAAGATTTTACTTCAAAAACATCTTTCAAGTTTCAAAGGTGAAACTGTGTACTTTAACGAACTTTCGTCGAATTGAATTACAAGATTAAAAGTTATCATTTTCGCAGTCAAGCCAAGCGACGACTTACAACTAATAACCTATTCAATAGAAATGTTATTCTATGTTCACAAAGTTCCTCTTATGTACAGCTAGCTGACCCGACCCGGCTTTGCACGGATAGAGAAATCAAAGTTAAATGTTTATTAACAAAAATATCTTATATCAATAAATATATTGCACTATGTATTTCTTATGGGGATTTTTAGTAACTTTAATCCCACAAATCTCGCCTAAAATTTCGAATTTTTTAAACCCTTTCTTAGCGAGCACCTAGGGCCTTAGAGGAAGCTACATACCTAATTTCATTTTAATTCGTTCGGTGGTTCTTTTTTGTAAATTTGACCCCCAAAACCTCCCCTAAAATTTAGAATTTTTTGAAAACCTTTCTTAGCGAGCACCTAGGGCTCTAGAGGAAGCTATATACCAAATTTAATTATAATTCGTTCGGTGGTTTTTTTTAGTAACTTTGACCCCTCAAACCTCCCCTAAAATTTCGAATTTTTTGAAAACCTTTCTTAGCGAGTACCTAGGGCCCTAGAGGAAGCTACATACCAAATTTCATTCCAATCCGTTCGGTGGTTTTTTTTTGTAAATTTGACCCACCCAAACATCCCCTAAAATTTCGAGTTTTTTTAAAACCTTTCATAGAGAGCACCTATGTCCCTAGAGGAAACTACAGACCAAATTTCGTTCCAATCCGTTCAGTGGTTTTGGAGTAATTGTGATTTAGTAACTTTGACCCCGCAAACCCCCTAAAATTTCGAATTTTTTTAAACCCTTTCTTAGCAAGTACCTAGGGCTCTAGAGAAAGCTACATGCTAAATTTTATTCCAATCCGTTCGGTGGTTTTAGAGAAATCGTGATTTAGTAACTTTGACCCCCCCAAAACCCCTCTAAAATGTCGAATTTTTTTAAACCCTTTCTTACCGAGCACCTATGGCCCTAGTGGAAGCTACATACCAAATTTCATTCCAATCCGTTCAGTAGTTTTAGAGAAATCGTTATTCAGTAACTTTGACCCTCCTCAAACCCCCCTAAAATTTCGAACTTTTTTGAAAACCTTTCTTAGTGAGCACATATGGTCCTAGAGGAAGCTACGTACCAAATTTCTTTTCAGTCCGTTTCGTAGGTTTTGAGAAATCGTGATCAGTGAGTCAGTGGATTTGGCTTTTATATATACTAGACTAGCTGGTCCGATCCGGCTTTGCACGGATAAACAAATCAAAGTTTAATGTATATATTACAAACAAATATATTATATCAATAAATATATTACACTATGTATTTCTTATGGGGATTTTTAGTAACTTTGACCCCCCCCAAACCTCCCCTAAACTTTCGATTTTTTTAAAACCCTTTCTTAGCAAGCAACTAGGGCCCAAAAGGAAGCTACATACCTAATTCCATTCTAATCCGTTCGGTGATTTATTTTTGTAAATTTGACCCAGCCAAACCTCCTCTAAAATTACGAGATTTTTAAAACCTTTCTTAGAGAGCACCTATGTCCCTAGAGGAAGCTACAGACCAAATTTCGTTCCAATCAGTTCAGTGGTTTTAGATAAATTGTGATTTAGTAACTGTGATTCCCAAAATCTCCCCTAAAATTTCGAATTTTTTGAAAACCTTTCTTAGCGAGTACCTAGGGCTCTAGAGAAAGCTACATACTAAATTTTATTCCAATCCGTTCGGTGGTTATAGAAAAATTGTAATGTAGTAACTTTAACCCCCCTCCAAACACCCCTAAAATTTCTAATTTTTTAAAACCCTTTCTTAGCGAGCACCTAGGGCTCTAGAGGAAGCTACATACCAAATTTAATTCTAATTCGTTCAGTGGTTTTTTTTAGTAAGTTTGACCCCCAAACCTCTTCTAAAATTTCGAATTTTTTGTAAAATTTTCTTAGCGAGTACCTAGGGCCCTAGAGAAAGCTACATACTAAATTTTATTCCAGTCCGTTCGGTGGTTATAGAAATATTGTGATTTAGTAACTTTAACCCCCCCAAACCCCCTAAAATTTTGAATTTTTTGAAAACCTTTCTTAGCGAACACCTATGGCCCTAATGGAAGCTACATACCAAATTTTATTCCGATCCGTTCGGTAGTTTTTGAGAAATCGTGATTAGTGAGTCAGTGGATTTGGCTTTTATATATGTAGATTATTGTATGGCTCGCATTATTAAAGAAGTTTAAAAATCGCGTTCGAAAACGAAGGCAACAATTTAATATCCCGCTTCCAGATGCATTTGGGTCCACGTTAGTCAATTTTTGATAAATATTTCAGATTTGTGTGTACCATAGATTCGGTTGGACAACGCACATGGATAGACGAAAACAAAAGGACGAACACTTTTTCCGTTTACAATTAATTGTGGAGCTGAGGAGCACGGGGTGTTGGCGTGTGAAGCATGCATAAGTCTCCTGTAGGTGGTTTCCATCCTTAAGTGTACCCGTCTAGCCTATTATATTTATATTTTAAATCTAAATAAATGTCTGGTATTTCTTAACTTTTCCATTTACTTTATAGTAAGTTTTAGTGTTCAGGTTTAAACAACTACATAGAGCTGTTTCCGTTCACAATTGTGATTACGCTATCACCAGTTGCACTTTATCACAGTCTTTTATTCATCGTACGAATGGCTTCCTAACCCATTCTGGAAAAAGTAATAAAAAATCAAGTTTCGTTACAAAGCACGGCGGCAATATTGCTGAGCGACAATTATCTCGGCAGGGAAGCGATGCGGGTATCCCGTTTAACGGAAGTTGTAAGCTATAAACGGAATCAAGCCGAAATGAAGCTGTTATCACCTGGTTTTATGATCTCCGTTTGAAAGCACGGCTACTGTTACTTTAACCGGTTGTTCAACTAATCATGAGCGAAATATTCACCTACCATAAAGATCCCCACTGAGTCCTTAGATCCCAATGCCAGCTATTTTGGTATGCCCCCACACAAACTAATAGTATATAATACCAATATTTGCAGCAAGGCCGTAGCCAGGGGAGGGGGGGGGGTAGGGGATCAGAACCCCCCGAAATCCCGAAATTTAGTAGTAAAAATTAATATTTGTGCAAATTAAAAATCTGGAAATTGGTTGACCGTGCAGGCCAACCCTAGAACTCCCCGCTTAGTTTGAATTTTAAACGCTTAAAATGAGTTTTTTTATTAAAATACCAAAAAACGAAAATTTGTGAATTTTTAAACAACGATAACTTTTGAATGCGTCGTTCGATTTTCATTTTTAAAAAAAGCATTCTACGCAGTTTTTAATGCACAAAAAGAAAATGTACAGGTTTATATTGATTGGTTGAGAAATCTGGAAGATATGTTAAAAAAATACCAAAAAATACCAAAAAACGAAAATTTGTAAATTTTTAAACAACGATAACTTTTGAATGCGTCGTTCGATTTTCATTTTTAAAAAAGCATTCTACGCAGTGTTTAAAGCACAAAAAGAAAATGTACAGGTTTATATTGATTGGTTGAGAAATCTGGAAGATATGTTAAAAAACTACCAAAAAATACCAAAAAACGAAAATTTGTGAATTTTTAAACAACGATAACTTTTGAATGCGTCGTCCGATTTTCATTTTCAAAAAAGCAGTCGACGCAGTTTTTTAAGCACAAAAAATGTATACATGGTTTTATTATGATTTTTTCGCACGCTTTAAAGTTATTTTTAAAAAACATAAAAATTCCAAAAAAAATTTAGGTTATTTTTTTAATTTCTTCGGATTGGCTCGATGGATTAACTCTCAAATCTAATCAGATCTAAGTTTTGATACACCCTTTCGAATGACATGTCGTAGAATTCAATCGGTTGATTCGTTTTTGAGAAACTGTACGACAAAAATTTATTTACACACATACATCCACACACACACACACACACACACACACACACACACACACGGTCGGACACCTCGGCGGGAATAGTCAGAATGGCTTCCTGGGACCTCAAAACGTGGAGATTTAATGAAAACTCGACTTTCGAAAATCGGACCGAAATCAATAACTTCCCTTTATTGGTAGCGGGAAGTTAAAAAGTGCAAATTAAATTTTAAAATATATAACACAACAGAGGATCCAGCAACATATTTTACATCATTGTGCATTGCACGCATACTGATATTTAGATTTACTTGACTAAACTACAACGTACAATACATATGGATGCAGTAGGTTACAAGCCTTACTCTCTTGTAAGCTTGTTCGGATCTATTAAATAAGAAAACTATGAAGGGTCAACAAAAATACTCTACTCTAACAATGCGTTGTGTATTGAAAATACTCCCAATACGAGGGTTGGCGTGCGAAGCACGCAATGCCTTGTGTATTGAATATACCCCCAATAAGGGGGTTGGCGTGCGAAGTACGCAATGCATTGTGTATTGGAAGTACTCCCAATACGGGGGTTGGCGTGCGAAGCACGCAATGCATTGTGTATTGAAAATACTCATAATACGAGGGTTGGCGTGTGAAGCACGCAATGCATTATGTATTGAAAATACTTCCAATACGGGGGTTGGTTTTGAGCTGCCCCCAAAATTGCCCATTTTGGAAATGATGGCAACGTTTTCTTATGCGTAAAAAAGTAAACATTACCTGAGTTTGTGTTTTTCCAATTGCTCACTCTAAAGTTACAGGGGTGTCTCCAGACTTTTAGTTCTCCCTGTATATAATATATTAAGTGTGCTTACTTGATTCTCTAAACAGAACCAAACTTGCAAGATATTCGACAAACAACTTACATTTTAAACTCACTGTATTAACAGTAACAAATAACGCGTAGCTGAACATTTCTTGTACAATTAAAACAAAAATTCCAACAGTCCGTTATTCTCCAGTAACCACACTTCATTCAGCTAACTATTTACACAAAACATTTACGGTTTCAATTCTTCAAATGCAATACTTGCTATTTAATGAAGTGAAGCAGAGCCGTTGGTAATCTGAGGAAATGTTTTAATAACGATTCTAAATACTCGACTAAACTTAATTTACATTAAAAGTCTTGTAGAGGAAACTAAATAAAGTTATTAAAATACGTTTCAATTGCATTCCCGTTGCCTAGGTAACCGGTCTGGATTTTAATAACAGGGTGAATCCGTTTTAATAATACTTGAGTAGATATTGTGATATTAATGTTTTTATATTGGAGTTTTTCAGAAGTTCCAGTCAGCGGAATTAAAAAAACATCAAGACATTTGGGGTTGTGGAAAATCTTCTTTTTACTTTCTCCCCCTATACCATAGTATATGGAGAAAGTATTGTTTTCGTCAAAATTTTCGAGTTTGAGTTTTTGGTGGAAATATCCGTTTTGGGTCCCCCTGAACCTAAAAAATGGTTTTCGGAGTGATGTCTGTGTGTGTGTCTGTGTGTCTGTGTGGATGTTATCAGACCTAGAGCCTAAACCAGTCGTCCGATTTTGATGAAATTTGGTATGGAGGTACTAATCCACGGTATCTCCAGGCGTTTTTTCATTTTTGTGAATTTTTAATTTTTAAGGGTAATTTTCCCATAAAAACCCTTAAAATAACGGAAAAATCAACTTTTCTGAAAAACGGCTCTAACGATTTTGATTAAAATTTTATAGTTTATTAGGGACCTATAGTACTATAAACTGTAAAATTTTAATCAAAATCGTTCGAGCCGTTTTTGAGAAAAGTTGGTTTTTCCATTATTTTATGGATTTTTATGGGAAAACAACTTTAATACAAAATCACCTCTCCTACCCCACCCTACAAGTCACCGTGACGTTTAATAATTTAAATATGTTTGTGAGAAAGTATGTGCCAGTTCCTGGTACCGTTTATTTTCAAAATGGGTTAATATTATATTAGGCCTACACTCTGTGTTTTAGTCTTAAGCAAATGTACAAAAACAATTATACAAATATGAACGATCCTTAATTTTATTAGAAATCAATTTCTAAAAGAATAGTGAAGTTAATTCGACTGAAATTCAACATAACATTATTAAGCGTGACTGATGTCAGCTTCTTCAGCGTGTAGTGATGTTAAAGGTTAGGCCTACTTTATAGATTTTTTTAGGCGAACAAAAATTAGGCCCATAACGTCAATTAAAAATATTTAACGAAAATTAAATCTGGACAAACTTGACAAAATAACTTGGTCATCATTAACAATTTAGGCTACAATTTAATAATTAAGTGAACTTCAGGTTTTGCACATTCTTTGGCGACGAGTTTCCAACTACAAGTTAGTCATTTAATTAGGATTGAATCATGAAGTGTAAGTAAGCAATCAATTCCGGACTTAAATTAAAATACATTATTTGTGAACATTTATAAACACCATAAAAATAAGCGGTACCAGGAACTGGCACATAATTTCTCACAAACATATTTAAATTATTAAACAGATTCACTGTGACTTGTAGGGTGGGGTTAGGAGATTAACTAATAAATATTATTATTATTATACAGAGAGAAAACTGTTCGATCGATTTCGAACAAATTTTCACCAAACACGTAAATTAGGCCTGTGTAGATGCACGAAAAAAGGTTTTGAAGAATTTTAGAAAACAACCCCGTTTATGGCCAAAAACCCCCGAAAATCAGTTATTATTGTTACTATAAGCAAAATTTTATCAAAATCGTTAGAGCCGTTTTTTTTTTATAAAAAATAACAACAGATTTTTTCGAGGGTTTTTCGCAAAAAAGGGGGTTGTTTTTCAAAAAAATTTCAAAACCGTTTTTCGCGCATCTATACAGGCCTACTTGACATGTCTGGTGCAAATTTGTTTGAAATCGATCTAGTAGTTTTCGCTCTAGCTTTGTATACATACAAACATACATACATAAATTCATACAGACATACAGACATACAGACATACAGACAAACAGACAGACATTTTGTAAAAACCACTTTTTGGGACTCAGGGGGACCCAAAACGGATATTTCCACAAAAATCTCAACATCGATTTTTTTTTGCGATCACTATACTTTCTCTAAACTGTGTAGTATAGTGAGAAAGTAATAGAGGGTTGTTTATGAAATTTGGCTGCCATATTAAAAAGGGTAAAATAAACACTAGACGAGGATTTTTCAATTTCAAAAAAAGGTAAATTACTTTATCTCATCACTCGGTCTCATGATAACATGCAAAACCTATGGTAGAGGGCCTCACACGGAAGCGCTGCCTTTGGGTCCGGGGGCAAGAGGAGTCACAAATAGGCAGAGAAAAAATGTATATAATTCTTTTAATATAACAAAATTGAAATTGCTGGTGGCGATATTTAATAAGTTCTTTAGATGTAAAACAAAATGTAGAATAGGTTGAAACCAATGTAAATTTATGAATGTATAGCAGAGGCCAGACCCTAGTGCATTATGTAATTTAATTAATAATGCATGGCGGGCGCTTTCCCTTAAAAAAGTTAACATCAGTCAGTGGCCCTAACAATAAAACTCTTTCACACAAAACACAATTAAAATCTAATCTTCTTTTCATAAAATAAAAATTACAAATTATTTCTATTACCTATTAGTGAAATCTCAAATTAGGCACAACAAAAATTACAAAGTATACAAATGTTATTGTTGTCCAATGGCCTTTGCTGGCTCACGCCATCTTCGATCTTGCTTCCCAGTAGAGACCAGGGATGTCTTTTCTCCTCCGCTTCTCTTCATCCAGCTCTAAGCAGACTAAGAGTCCTTGTGCACGATAGTGTTCGGGCCTTCACACAATGTGCAGTTGTCATAATCCAAAATCTTCTTTAGGTGTTCATTCAGGCAGTCATGTCCAGTTGTAAGTCGGAAAATAGCGACAGACGTCCTCCTCTGTAGGTCCCTGACCTTTTCATACAAGTCGGATACCTCTTCATAGGATTAGTTCCTTATGTCCTCTTTGACTTTATTGGTGAACTCGAGATGAGATGTTCGTTTCGGTTCGACGATCAGTGAGTACTCTTCTTGGTTTCTGTATTGTGTGAGTTCCTCGTTTGTCCAACTCGTCTGCCCGCTCATTGCCTTGAATGCCCACATGTGATGGTATCCACTGCAGGAATATTTTCTTGGTAATGTGTTTGACTATTTTATACTTCTTCTGGTCAGAGAAACAAGTCAGAGAACTTGTTGGTGTATTTTCAGCAATTGCTTGCAACGCTGACTTGGAATCGACCAAAATCACAGTGTTGTTATTCATCCATGGCCTCATTATTATCTGTCTCAATGCCTCATTGATTGCGAATAGTTCTGCTTCGAACACGTTAGATCAAATGTATACAAATGTAGATATTACGTACTTAAGTCCTTGTTCTCTGCATATTTTCTCTAAATCCACTCCGTTCTCACCGACCAATTAAACAGCAAATATTCCCATAAAAACGTCTGGTTACTTTACATATTAAATTAGTTTTAATTTTAAAACTATATTTTTTTTATAACACACTAAGTCTACTAAATTACCGAAAACGAGTTCTGATCATTGTCGGATCCAGGGTGGACTGTGCGAGCTGCCGACCCCGCATTATAATTTTGTTTAACCCTCTAACTCCTCAACTGAGTGGTCTCAAACAACACAACTTGTATCGAATAATTTCACCCACTAAATAATACACAATCTCAATAAAACAAGAACCATTGAAAAGGAAATGTTTTAAATTTTAAATTTTGTATTCACAAATTTGTTTTAAAAACGTATATTTACATATGCGATCATCGTTGTAAAATTGTAGTCGTCTCAATTAACCGATGCCGCGCGAGAAAGCACAAGAAAATGACTCAAACTCGTAATTTTTTTAAAAGCACATAACCGTTAGATAAAGGGTTTTGAGAAGAAGATAAGGGCAATATTAGATTTTTTACCACGGTCTTTCAATCATTCGTAACTCTTATAGTTTTTTTTTAGATATGCAGTTTTCTGTAAACCCTTGCAATTATAATTTTTCAACCAATGAGAAAGCACATTTTGCAATTAATTGATGTATCCAATTACAAATCGATATATTTGTATAATGATTTTTATATCGATTTGAAGTGCAAGTTATATACTTTCGTTTGATATTAGGAAAACCTGAATTAGTGTTCCGAGATGCACATGGACGCAGTAGGTTACAGCCTTATTCTCTTGTGAGCTTGATCTTATCTATTAAATAAGAAAACTATGAAGGTTCACCAAAAATGCATTGTTTATTGAAAATACTTCCAATACTTGGCTTGTTTTTCACACAGCCACTATTTTGTTTTTCGCTTGTGAATTTTCTATCAAAAAACCTAATATAGTAATTTGAAATTGTACAAGAAATCTTATAGCATTAAGCCACTACTACGAAAAATAATCCTGTTATTTTTCAAACCCCAAAGTTTTTATGATGAAGATCTCGAAAACCATTAACTTACAAAACAAAAGGTACCAGAAACGGGCACATACTTTCTCACAAACATATTTAAAACCCCTAAGTCAAAAAATGTGTTTTTTTTTACAAAATGTCTGTCTGTATGTCTGTATGTATACAAAGCTAGAGCGGAAACTATTCGATCGATTTCAAACAAATTCGCACCAGACATGTCAAGTAGTCCCTGTATAGATGCACGAAAAACGGGTTTGAAAAACAACCCACTTTTTGGCAAAAAAAACTTCCCAAAAAATCAGTTATTATTTTTTTATAAAAAAAACGGCTCTAACGATTTTGATAAAATTTGTCTTATTTGTATCCTTTAATGAATCCTACCATATGCAAAAAACAGCATCTTTCTAAAAATTCTCGTTGAATAAATAATAATAACAGATTTTTTGGGGTTATTTGGTCAAAAAGGGGGTTGTTTTTCAAAAAATTTCAAAACTTTTTTGGAGCATCTATAAAGGCTTAGTTTGGTGCACATTTGTTCGAAATCGATCGAATAGTTTTCTCTCTGGCTAATTAGTTATTCTCCTACTTTAATATATCCCCTTTCCTACTTTAATACAATTATGAAGTCACAGTGAATCTGTATAATAATTTAAATATGTCTGTGAGAAAGTATGTGCCAGTTCTCGGTACCATTTATTTAACTGGTCTCAAACCCTCTTATTAAAGCACTTGTTATTACTTCTTGTTATTTAGCCAATAACATATGTAATACATATTTTGATATTTAATTTTTATATAATACATACTTTTGATTGTTACATAATTAAGCTTCGATACGGTTTTCAAATTTATAAACATTTTTGTTACTTATAATTTTATTAAATTTCACATCACAGAGATCTTCCTTCTACGTATAATCCCATACTTCTTGGCTACAATTTGCCATTCTTTAAACAAATATATCTTTTTAGCTTGGATTTTATTCACAAAATGTGTGAATATTTATTAGATTTCAGAGCCAAAGCTTTTTCAAATATAATAGGAGCAAATTTGCAGTTTATGAAAACATGGGAGATACATTTGTTTTTGTATAGTCAGCCACATTGTTTGATAAATTAAAGTTTTTATTAAAAACCCATTGCCCCGTTTCTTAGCTACCATACGTTTTGAACTCCATATTGCGTTGTTTCATAAATTTTTACTATATTAGTGCAGTTTAAACTATTTCTTTGTAAATTTGATTCTATTAATACTCTAATGACAATGTAAAATTGATCCGTAAATTCTTGTAAGTGTTTACCATTACATGTAATTTTAAATCATCCTGAATTTGCGTTGAAATAATAAAATTTATATAGTTTTAAACACATTAACCTCTTTAGGAGAACTTTCAAAGATATTTCACTCTATCTCTGTACTTGTAGCCACGGGATCTTTTTCTTTTGAACCGAAGCAATTTTGTATAAGAGCGTAAAATAGGTTTAGAAAAACTACCAAAATAATACGCAAAACAAACGTATAAAATTATCAAATTAAAATAAAATTCAGAAAATTAGTTACTACTAGGGGAAACCCCTGTGTGCTCCGCACGCCAACCCCGTTGGAAACTTTAATACACATAATCATGTCATGTTTTCTTTATAATAAAGGTGTGGGATTAATAAGTAACTACAAAGCTAAGATGGTAAATAATGTTAAATGCTCGAATCAAAATTATTTCGTATATTTTATAACAGCAGTTATAATAAAGGTCTACACTTTAATATAAAAACCTAACATAAAAGTTAGAAATACAAATAGTTGCTTCAAAGTGTGAAATCAGGTGTTAATGGAAATATTAGAGCAAACAGCTGTCTTATCTGTTATTTTATTGAATTGGTTGCTGCGGTAATACATGTAAATAAATGTGTTAGTCATCAGCTAACCTAAGATTTTTCCGACTAAATTTACAAATATTGAAATAAAAAATGTTTTTATCAAAATAAATTGTAGCCTATGTTACTCAGGGATAGTAAAGTTTTTATTAGTAAAACAATTTTTTTAATCGATTCTGTTTTTCCAGAAATTATCCTCTACATACAAACAAACAAACAATTTTTTAAAAATCTATAATATTACTAAGGTAAACCCTGCGTGCTTCGCACGCCATTCCCGTTCTACCATTTTACACATATGCTTTATCATGTTATGTTTTCTGTACAATAAAGGTGTAGGATTAATAATAACCACAAGCTAAGATGGTAAATAATGTTAAATGTTCAATTCAATTTGTTTCGTGTATTTTATAGCAGCAGTTATAATAAAATAAAGGTCAAAAGGTACAGCGCAGGACTCAGGTCTACACTTTAATAAGAACCTAACCTAGAAGTTAGAAAATCAAACAATTGCTTCAAAGTTTGACATCAGCTGTTAATGGAAATATTGGAGCAAACAGCTGTTTTATCTATTTTTTTATTCCATTTATTGCTATGGTAATGAATGACCTGGACCTGGGCCTAACCTAAGAATTTTGTACGACTAAATTTCCAAATATTGAAATAAAAAATGTTTTTATCAAAATGAATTACAGCCAATGTTACTCAGGGATAGTGTAGCTTTTTATTAGTACAACAATTTGTTTAATCGGGTCAGTAGTTCCAGAGTTCCCTCTGGAGTTCCCTCTGGATAGTTCGCTTAGTTCCCTCTACATACAAACAAACAAAATTTGTTTACCTTTTTATAATATTAAATAGTACGGATAAATTGGAATTATTTTTGAAAAGTGGCGTTTGGATGCTATCCACATCCGATATAGAAATTTCAATTTTATTTCGGGCACTACTTTCTAGACGTTGATTTGTCTAAATAATCAGAAACAATAAATTCACTGAACGTTGTTCTAACTCAACACTACATCTAGGAAAGGCAGAATATATTAACTAACTTAATATGTTTTACTTTCTCACTATACTATAGTATAGAGAAAGTATAGTGATCGCAAAAAAATCGATGTTGAGATTTTTTTGGAAATATACGTTTTGGGACCCTTTGTGTCCAAAAAATGGTTTTTACAAAATGTCTGTCTGTATGTATACAAAGCTAGAACGAAAACTATTCGATCGATTTAAAAAAAAATTGTTCCAGTCATGACAAGTAGGCCCGTATAGATGCACGAAAAACGATTTTGAACATTTTTGAAAAACAACCCCCTTTTTGGCAAAACAACCCCAAATTTGTTCGAAATATTTTTCACTTTAGGTAATAATAATAATATTTATTTGGTTAGGCGATAAACGTAAGCGCCTATGATCGCCTGCAAATCAGGAGAATGGTAGGATATAAATAGTGTATTGAGTTCATCATTTTAGAAATAAATTAATAAAAACAAATAAATTCAATAAATTATTTTGAACATCTTAAAACATATTTAAAAACATCATATCTCGAATTTCCTAAATATTACTGAAACCATTAGTTCAATTCTAGTACTCAATCAGTTTAGTGAAAAATGTATCAAGCTGTTGATAAAAAAAGTTCTTGAAAACAAATACGCAAATGGATGAAATAATAAAAGTTGAAAATTGATAAACAAAGTACCAAGAAATGTCTGAACATACCTGATAAAACTTCATGTTGACTGGGAGCAGTGTACTGAAAGAAGCCGGTGTCTTGACTGTCGAAGATCTTCTCTTTGGCCTTAACCTCGACGCGCGTCCAAACCGGAATTACAACACCCCGTCCAGGATAATTGAGGTTTACAGTGATAACGACAGATGAAATTTATAAATCCAGTTTTCACATCGGCGCAGACGCTCAGTTTCTCTTTTCAAACGGAGCTGCTTCATCATGACGGAGTCAAAAACAATAACACTCGGTGTGAAAGTGGTCGACCACGTGCGTTTAATTAAGTCGTCACTCGTCACTCGCGAGTGGCTCTATTCTTGCGGTGTTTGTTGTTTTATATTCTTAGCGATCTCTGTCTGTACTAATATCAACGGGTTTGTGAGGATGTTTGGGGGAATGTCAGAAATAACTAATCGTATTTGAACAAATCGTTCTATAATTTGGACAGTTTTTAAATAACATAATTTCAAAATTTAATTTTAGTAAAAAATAAAATAAAAATGAACACCCTCACGGGATTATGTTAAAGAATTAAACACTGTTTTTTATAGAGATTTTATATACAATAAATAAAACAAACTGAACACAAAAACTGGAAGTAGGAATTTACTTATGTGTATTTTTATTATCTTCTTATAATTATTTCCAAAATAACTTTTTTCTTCAACTTCTTATCTGAAGAGAGAGGTAATTGTCAGAGCCGATTGTTTCTTATGGTACCTCTTTTAAATTTGTACCAATGGAAAATATACCATATATATCAGAAAGTAGAACTAATAGACACAGCAAAGAAAAAAATTGTCATAATAAACAAATGAACATGACTTTACAACAATTTACTTTAGGCCAGTCGGTAAAGGTCAATTTAGACCAAAAGTACCAGTAATTTGCAATACGGCTGAATTTTTTTTATAAGTACATTAAAGTATGTAGATTAACATAAAAAAAAGTTTACCAGTCTATCGATTTCCCAAAGTCGAAAAAAAATCGATTATCATGTTTTTTCGATTATCCTTAATATTTCAAGCTGGGATGAAGATAGAGGAAAATAAAAAATACCACCGTGTAGGGGAGGTATTTTTCAACAAAAAAGGTCATGTGTATTTATTTCGTCCGAGCAATGGTTTGTCTGGAAAAAATTCGATAATGCAGGTATGTATTTTGCAGCAGGGGAAATCACTAAAAGGGGACATCTTATTCATATATGAAGCGTTGGCTCATTCTAAATTGGCCGAATTTTAATATATCGAATTGAAACTTGACATAGGAGTTAAAATATATATTTTAAACATTTATGCTGAGTCTCAGCTTGTTATCTTGAAAATTACCCGATCTAGAGCCACTTGACTTATTAATGGGTTTCTCGATTTTAGGAGTACCGGACCCACCAATTCATTTTAAACAGCTTCAGTTTAGAAAATTTTCAAAATATCAACCTGAAAGTTTTTTTACAAGTTAAATATATATATTCAAACAAGTTCAAGGAGTATAAACCTTTTTCATTATTTACTTTTAAAAGCACAAGTAAATTAAAAAAGTATAATTTTAGACCTTTTTAGATTTTTCATCAAAACGCTTGAGTTGATCAGCTGCAGATTAGTCATTTTTTTAAATATAGTTTTTAAAATAAGTATAGCAAAAAACAATTGTATTTTTAACTTCTGTACCAATTTTTAAATCGATATGTTCAAAAATGTCGAAAATGGAGTCGTTGAATCCAAAAGTGTTATAGTTAAAACGAGATAGGTAAAACAGAAGACTATTTTCAAGCACCTCGTTTTTAAAAATAACAACAAAAAATCGTTCATACTTACTAAAAATATTTATACTGGTGTACTCAACCTGTAAAAGAAATTTGGTGTTGATATTCCAAAAATTGACGAAACTGGAATAGATTGAAATTAATTTGTGGGTCCGGTACTCCTAAAATCGATAATCGAAATCGACTCCTAGATCGGGTCATTTTCAAGATAACAAGCTGAGACTCAGCATAAATGTTTAAAATATATATTTTAACTCCTATGTCAAGTTTCAATTCGATATATTAAAATTCGGCCAATTTAGAATGAGCCAACGCTTCATATATGAATAAGATGTCCCCTTTTAGTGATTTCCCCTGCTGCAAAATACATACCTGCATTATCGAATTTTTTCCAGACAAACCATTGCTCGGACGAAATAAATACACATGACCTTTTTTGTTGAAAAATACCTCCCCTACACGGTGGTAATTTTTATTTTCCTCTATCCTTCATCCCAGCTTGAAATATTAAGGATAATCGATTATCATTTTTTTTCGACTTTGGGAAATCGATAGACTGGTAAACTTTTTTTTATGTTAATCTACATACTTTAATGTACTTATAAAAAGAAATTCAGCCGTATTGCAAATTACTGGTAGTTGTAACCTATACCGACTGGGCTATTTGCACAAAACTATACAGACTTTACCTCTTTGATAAATAAGTTCTTCTATTTTACTAAACTTGTACACGCGGAAAGAACAAACTCCAGAAACTGTGTTTAAAAATAAACATAAGCATGAACACTGTTCAAATTGACAGTGTATACAAATAAATACAGTGTTTTTTAGCAATATACAGTAATACCGGTTACTTGGCAATGTAAACAAAAGGATAGACATAACTTTTTAACTGTGGTTTACTAACAATCTGGCAGTGTGTCTTTTTAGATACATTGTAATTTTAGGTCAAACAAATTCTATTATACATACAAAATAAGATTTGGATGTCTACATACATTCTCAAAACTGTGCCTTATATGTTTTATTGAAAAAAATCCTTATAAATTAACCTAAATTTGCTAGGCAACAGTTTGAATAACAACACAATAAAACAGCTGCAAACATGTTTCCCTTTTTCAAAGACTTCTTATAAAGCTTCTGCCATATAGTAAAGTATCTAAAGATAAGCACTGAATAAACAAATATATAAGAAACTGAACACAAATATAAATTACATATTTTAGTATTAGATGTATCCAGAAAGACACAGTGCCAAGAAAAGGGTTAATTTAGCTTACATACTTTTAGTTGCAGTTTCTAGGATAGCTAATAAATATCAAGAAATACTCTGGCTAGGCCAAGCTGTTTAACAAAAATAATAACATAGTTTTATTTGAAAAATGAATCAAACACAAATTAATTACCTCATTTTTCTGTCGAGGCGATGCATTTTACTGCTTAGTAGAACTCTAGAAAAAGGCGTTGCTCCCAAATTAGCTCATCTTTTTATATAAATATTGTATACAAACTCATCAAATCTCGAGAATGCTTTTTCCCATATACTTCGGACTTGTATTCAATTTATGATAAACTAGAGGAAACCTTTGCGTGCTCTGCACGCCAATCCCGTTGGAATCTTCTATACACATAACCATTTTATGTTTTCTTTATAATAAAGGTGTAGGATTAATAATAATCCCAAAGCTAAGATGCCAGTATTTACAATACACAATGCATTGCGTGATACGCACGCCAACCCCCATATTGGCAGTATTTACAAGACACAATGCATTGTGTGCTTCGCACGACAAACCCTGAGTGGGAGTATTTTCAATACGCAATGCCTTGCGTGCTTCGCACGCCAAACCCCGTATTGGGAGTATTTTCAATACGCAATGCAGTGAGTGCTTCGCAGGCCAACCCCGTGTTGGAACTATTTTCAATACGAAATGCATTGCGTGCTTCGCACGCCAACCCCCATATTGGAATAATTTTCAATGCACAGAGCATTGCGTGCTTCGCACGTAAACCCCTGTGTTGGGAGTATTTTCAACACGCAATGCATTGCGTGCTTCGCACGCCAAACCCCGTATTGGGAGAATTTTAAATACACAGAGCATTGCTTGCTTCGCACGTCAACCCCCGTGTTGGTAGTATTTTAAACACACAGTGCATTGCGTGCTTCGCATGCCAACCCCCGTATTGGGAGAATTTTCAATGCACAGAGCATTGCGTGTTTTGTTAGAGTAAAGTATTTTTGTTGAACCTTCATAGTTTTCTTATTTAATAGATAAGATCAAGCTCACAAGAGAGTAAGGCTGTAACCTACTGCATCCATGTGTATTGTACGTTGTAGTTTAATCTAGTAAATCTAAATATCAGTATGCATGCAATGCACAATGATGTAAAATATGTTGCTTTATCCTCTGTTGTGTTGTCTATTTTATAATTTAATTTGTACCTTTTAAACCTAGTATTAATTTTTACTACTTAAGTTTTGGTTGACCCCTAATCCCCCCCCCTTGCTACGGCCTTGACGCTGCACGAACTACTCATTTTCTGTAATATGTGTTTTACCAGCATATTATTTTCATTTCATACGAACCAAACTTCATCCACCCTGGAGCGTTAATTTCCATTCGTTAGTTTTTAAACTGGGTTCGGTATTAAAGGTTCAGTTTTATTGTTTGGACTATTTCCATTTGCTCAAGAAATGTAAACAGGGATCCAACAAAACTAGGTTATGTAACTACCTAACTATATATATATTGGAATATGTATTTAGCTAGTCCTGGGGCTTGGTTGTAAGCAAACAGTAACTAACTCAGTCGTATATTTACAAGTGGTAACGAAATATTGTAAGTGATTATACGATTAATATAAACATCTGCCCTAGATGCATACGTCTAAACAATAGGGAACTTAATTAAAAGAACATAATATAAAATGTAAATTTGTGTTTACTCAGTTAAGTGCTTTTTTTTAAGGAAAAACTTCTAAAGGCGCACTCGGACAACAAATTTTGCGGGCGGTGAATCGCAATTTACCGTCACGCATTTTTTCGTCACGTTCTACTTTACATAGTAGGCCTACACATGTGTATATAGCAGAGTATATAGTTTACTTGGTAATACCTCTGAAATGGACATTGTGATTCCTCATTTCGTAAGTTGTTTTAAAATAGTTTACTTGGTAATGGTAATACCTCTGAAAGGGACATTGTGCTTCCTCATTTCATAATTTGTGCACAAATAGTTTATTAGGTAATTCCTCTGAAACGGACATTGTGCTTCCTCAAATCGTAAGTTGTGTTAAAATAGTTTACTTGGTCTTTATGGAAATTTATCGATACCCTCAAAACAATTTTATAGTTTTACTATACGTGTTTATAATGAGTGTAGGCTAATGTTTCATATTTAGGGGCATTTTAAGTCTCAACCCCAGAAACACATTTTGTCCCCTCTGGAATAATTTTTTCAAAAAATCATAGTTATATAGTTGCTTTAACGGCAACATGCATGCAATAATTTTAGGTTAGGCCTAGAAAGTAATGTTAAGTCTGGGCCTTATCTAAAATTATTGTATGTATGTTGCCTTTAAGACAGGAAAAATAAATTAAACATATACTCAATAATTTTAGGTTAGGCCTGATGAACTAATATTTTATGTTACTTTCTCACTATACCATAGTATAGAGAAAGTATAGTGATTGCAAAAAAATTGGGTGTTGAGATTTTTGTTGAAATATTCGTTTCGGGACTCCCTTAGTCCAGAAAAGTGTTTAAAAAAAATGTCTGTCTGTATGTATACAAAGGATGCACGAAAAAGGGTTTTGAATTTTATTGAAAAACAACTCCCTTTTTGGCCGAAAACCCCCCAAAAATCAGAAATTATTATTTTTTAAAACGGTTCTAACGATTTTGATAAAGTTTGGCTTATTTGTAGTTCGTATTGTACCCTACCATATGCAAAACACCGCATCTTTCTAAAAATTCTCGTTTAGCTAATAATAATAACTGATTTTCGGAGGGTTTTTTTGGCCGAAAAGAGGGTTGTTTATCAAAATCGTTTTTCGTGCATCTATACAAATTGACGTTTTTGGTGCAAATTTGTTCGAAATCGATCGAATAGTTTTAGTGTCTAGCTAATAATAATAATATTTATTAGTTAATCTCCTACTTTACTGTCACCTCTTCCACCTTCCTACAGTTATGAAGTCACAGTGAATCTGTTTAGTAATTTAAATATGTCTGTGAGAAAGTATGTGCCAGTTTCTGGTACTGTTTATTTTAATTGCTAATAACTTATTATTTCGATCGCCTTTTAAAAAGCAAAAATATTACCATTCACTCTCCACGGTACTTTACTGAGCCAGATTTATCTGCAACAGGGCGTCACAGATACACCAAATAAAACGGATTCTCTTTGAGCGAGGTGCAGGCGTTTACAGCCGACTGATTCATCTATAAACCTGACACGTTTCTCACTGCCTTTAATATCTCTGTGCCTCGCTTTGTCAATAATGTATTAGCACAAAGCGAAGAACATGTAATAAATACACATACGCGCGCTTTGATGTTAATACGACGTAATTGTTTGGGAATGAGGTTGCAACACTATATGAGACTGTAGGTAAATAATGTATTCTTGGAAAGTCCTAGTGTAACAAAGGAGATGTTGTGATAATGAATCAAACAAAACAGATTTCATAATTAAATACATATTAGGTTAGTTAATATATTCTAACTTTCCTAGATGTAGTGAGGTAGAACAATGTTCAGTGAATTTATTGTTTGCGATTATTTAAAGACAAATCAACGTCTAGCGTGTCTAGTTAAGTCTAATTGAAATAAGTAAAATGTAGGGAAAATAGTTGCATTAAACTGTGTTAGATCTTGTTTGGCGCCAATGCTGGCACTTGAGCGAACCGCTACTAACCTGACTAAAAACTTCAGTACCCGGTACATCTCTGTATACAGTAGGAAATATATTTTGAAGAAACGACTGGCTATATGCGCAGAAGCAGGGACGGCCAATACGCATGCGATAACAGCGTGGAGGTCAGCGTAGCGAGTCAGTCGGTGACGGAGGTTAGTCGCGTTATCTAGTGCACTGCTTTTCCTAAAAACATTGTTTTAATTTGGATTCAAATAACAGGGTCATAACATTTTTTAATTATAATAAAAATAGTACCACTCAAAAGAGCACAAACTGATTAAATTTTACTCATTTCAAAAAATTTTCTAATTAGTAATAAAGGAAAAAAATTGTTTAAATAATGCGCGCTATGAAAAATCTGGAAATGTAAGAGCTGAAAACATGCAACTCATTACACGAGGTATAGTCAACAATAGTCTCGAAAAAATAATATAGCTAATACCAGTCAGCTAATACGTATTCTTACGTTCTCTTAATTAATATATTCTAACATTATCTTAATTAAAATCTATTCTAATTAAAGGTATTCTAACGTTATTTATTAATACGTTGTTATGCAATTTAAGATGTAGTAATAAGTTTAATAAACATGCAATTATGAAAGTCCACAAATAGTGTCAGTGACATAGTAAGCCACGAGCCACGCTCCGGCCGTAAAAAACAGAATGGGTAGTAGTGTACTCAGCAATCAAATCCCCACCCCGCCCCGCCACACATAACATACCTCCTCCCTTCCACACTCACATCCCTACCTGCGCGAATCGCTTCTTCACATATATTTCCTACTGTAACACGTACACTGCTAAGGACGCACATGTGAGCTTGACACTGAACACTATGAGAAGCCGCTGACGCACAGTGCATTGCACGCCACCAACCGTATTTTCAATACGCAGTACATTGCGTGCTTCCCACGATAATTTTAGGCCTATGTGCGTCCGATTTAAAATATTAGTGATTATTACGTTAAAAGGTTCAAAAATAAAAAAAAAATAAAGTAATTTCTACTCATTTAGGCTATAAATATAAAAAATAAAAGGTCAGCTCCTAGCATAGGAAATACGAAATTTGCGTAGCAGTGAACGTGTTAAACACCAATTTCCATGCTTATTTTATTGTAAAAATTTTGACATAGTTACCCATGTAAAATATTATAGGATGTAAGGATGATGAATGATTTTGTTTTGTTAGAGTAAAGTATTTTTGTTGAACCTTCATAGTTTTCTAATTTAATAGATCAGATTAAGCCCACAACTCACAAGAAAGTAAAGCAGCTGTAACCTACTGCATACTTGTGTGTTGTACCAAGGCGTATTAAAGAGGGTGTGTGGATGCGCATCTTCTCCCTCCACTCCAGCCTACCCGTGACGTAGAGTGCGACAATCGGAGCTCCAGTCTAGCCACCTTTGACATATTTACCGCCGAAACCTGTACGACTTTCAAGCTTTTTTGACGTCAAATTATGTTATTAATTATAGGCAACATAGTGTATTATTGTAATAACATTTCTTATAATTAATAACCATAACCCTTTTTGAGCCGTGTTTGGCTGCGGTAACTCAAACAAAAAAGACAGGTTTTTACGAGTAAGGTTTCATCGATTCCCAAGAAATGTTGATCGAAATAAAAAGCTACACTATCCCTGAGTTACATTAGGCTACAATTCATTTTAATAGAAACATTTTGTATTTCAATATTTGTAAATTTAGTCGGAAAAAATCTTACGTTAGACCTAGAATGATGAACCAACAAATGTATTTACATTCATTACCACAGCGATCAATGGAATAAAATAACAGATAAAACGACTGTTTGCTCCAATATTTTCATTAACAGTTGATTTCATACTTTGAAGCAATTATTTGCATTTCTAACTTTTAGGTTAGGTTTTTATTAAAGTGTAGACCTGAGCCTTGCTGGTTCTTTTAACCTTTATTGTAACTGCTGTTATAAAATATACGAAACAATTTGATTTGAACATTTAACATTATTTACCCTCTTAGCTTTGGGGTTACTATGAACCCTAAACAATTGTTATAAAGAACACATAAAATTATTATGTGTATAGAAGGTTCCAACGGGGTTAGCGTGCGGAGCACGCAGGGGTTTCCCCTAGTTTTGTATATTTAGGATTTATAACTAAAAACGTTTTTAGTATTTCTCTAAAACCCTTACTTTTGAAAATTTGGTTTACCAATTTGGTTTTTTTCCTTTTGAAACGCAAAAATAGTTAGAGAAATTTGTTTAAATATTTTGTTTACATGGCAATGTTCTACGTACTTTCCTGAACAATAAAATGTATAATAGTGTACACTTTACTTGAATAGGATACATTCTATCTAAGTGATAATGACAAGTGTACAAGCAGTAAAGAAGTGCCTGACGCTTAGACGGTTAAAACATCTATTTTTAGAGTATTAAAATAGTTTTATTTTCGAAGCGGACAGAATTTATTCCGTAACTGAACTGCTGTTGTATGTTATTAAGTAACTCTAAATAGTAGCAAAATAAAATATTGGTGGTACAAATTATTTTATTTATTTGACGCATTAAAATATATATATATGACCCTAAAATATGCTAGGATACAATTACAATTTAAAAGAACAATTACAAAATGATTTTAGTACAGTAAAAAAAATATTTGTTAGTAGTCAAATTTAAGATACATAAGTAATCCCGTGACAAAATTTTGACATAAATAATCTAGGGTTAATACTGAAATAAAACTCAATGTTGTATTCACCACGACTTTTTATTTATCACCTATAGGCTACTATTATTTTTACTTTCCTTACCCTATACTAGGTAAGGTAAGTATTGCGATCGACCCAAAAATTCGATGTCGAGTTTTCATAATATCTTTACGTTTCAAGGCCCCCTGAGTCCAAAAAATGCATTTTTGGCAATTGGTCTGTCTGTGTGTCTGTGTGTGTGTGTGTGTGTCCGGAGTGCACAGGGCAAACGGCTGGACGGATCGAACTGAAATTTACAGGATATCTTTAAACACGTAAACAATTAAACCCATGTAAATTTGAAGCAAATCGGAGGTGGTGTCTTACCGTGGGACCAGTTTTTAGCACATTTTTGGTATTTACTCCAAAACCCCTTTAACGATTTTGATTAAACTTTGCTAACATACTCTACTCAGACCCCCTTAACACGCTATGTACGCTATATATCCTTAAAAATTCGTTGAAAAAAGTTATTACAAAAACGCAAGTTATTTTGTTTGTATCTCCGAAATGGCTGGTCCTATCGACTTAAAAATGGTCTCATTCGATTCAGCGTCCAAAAAAATGTCAAAAAAGGTACCCCACTCAACTTTTTCCATTTTTTCAAAAATTGACCCCAAAAACGCCCTTTTTGGGGGCAAAAATGACTTTTTTTTAAACTAGCCGTGTTTGGTATCGACCTTGACATTTTTGGGGGTGAGAAATCGATTGAGACCAAAATCAGGTCCGTGGGATTAACCGTTTTGAAGTTAGTACCGCTTTCTTCGAAACGGATACTCCTATTAACTCGAAAATGGTATCATCAATCTTTCGCTCGAAAAATTTGGTAATTGGTACATCATCTATTTTGGTAAGGAAAGTTGTGTGATGTGCACACCAGATGTTTTAATTATTTCATTGATAATTATTTTATATTTATTATTTATCCTTGGGTAGGCTAACTAAACAATCACCCCTAACCCCTCCCTGGCTACGGCGTTGGTTTCTTGAATTGTATTTAACTGGTTAAGGAATGAAACAACCTTAAATTCTCTTTTACCTCACTCTATATGCGTTACACACAATTAGAAGTTTTATTAAGAAAATACAAATTATGTTTGAGATGATGATGAACAATATTTCCTTCTAAAACCATTATTGCGTTTCAAGTTCTCACCTCTTGTATTAGGCTATGGTAGTTATTTAAACGTGTGTGACAAATTTGCTTTAAAAGCTCCCTGCGACGCGACGACGCAATGAGGCTAATTGATATGACGTGGTTGCGCAATATTCCCCGGTGAAATTAATAAGGCCTTTGCCGTAGTTCACAGTTTTAATAGAGCGCTAATTAAACAATGATTACACGAGCTTAGTTTACGGCAACTATTCTGTACAATGTACAGGGTGGGTCGGATGTATTGAAACCCATCGATTACTTGGAATGTTCAGAGTAAACTTTTAGTAAGATGCGACCAGAAATTGAATTGAAATCCCATCTCGAAGTAGTCTGATCGTCCATTCAGATTGGATTGTTCGAAAGTATCAACTTGAGATAATTAATTCAAAAAAATCTTGTAAAACAGTCAGTAATAATTTGACCACGCAGCTGAATCGCTGACGTGAGTTGAGCAAATTTCCAAAATTAAGTTTATAGGCCAATGTTGCAGGGTTTCAACCGACAATTTGGGAAATAGGTCTACTGACGATGGTGCTGAATAGCTGCCTGTGTGCGGAATGTATTGGTAGAATTTGTTAGCACCTACGCCTCCAGCTTCGACTAACTCGCTCCTTCATTCCTTCGCTTTGCGAGTTTGCGCCTTATCTTGCAGCCTCGGGTTGTGAGCTTTGCTCACAGCGTTCAAACTCGGTCATCGGCCCCAGAAGATGCCTGCACGGTAAAATCCACCACGTGGCTTTGAACCGGGTGCTTTTATGGTATTTTACGTTTTGATCGATTTTTGGGGGACCAAGAGAGCTGTCAGGTCGCGTAAAAAAACAAAATGGGCAAAATAATATCCAGCTTTTAAGGCCTGTGAAAAGTAAGCTGTATTCAGGTCCAGTGAAGATGACTTCGAACTCCTCTGATCGATCCAGAGAGCCTTACTCTTATTTCCATTTTTCTATGTATTGTAGTCTATATACAATTAGATGTGTAGGCTACTCATTTTTGGATACAGAAACATTGCAAAATGTTTTTATTCTACATTAATTATGATTTAAAAAAAATTAACTCTCAAAATTTTTTTGTCATATTCTTATTTGGTTAAGGGGGAGAGGGGGTTGCAAGTCAAAAATTGTAAATTGTCACCTTTATTGTGTGCCCTTAGTTGCCTCATTTTAAAGCCCTCGTTGAGACGAGAAAATTGGTGTAAAGTAAACCCCTCTCCGATACCCCAATCCGAAATGGCGGAGCCAAGAACTGCAGATTTTCCCATTTTCTACGCATTGTATTCTATGAGTGTATTTTGTAAAATTCATTTATAATCCTAAAAGGTCCTGGCCCTGGGTTAACTTCTCAGATGCACTCCTCGTGCTACCAGGCGCGTCCACAGTTTGGCTGATAGTGGCACGACCAGCAATGGTCAACTGCGAAATAAGCGGGTTGCACGGCCTAACGAATAAGCAGTCGCGGACAATGAGGCGGTAGTCAATTCACCCTGCGGTGGCTATTCTTAAACCCATAGGAGGGCTACCCTATCCCTATGTGAGTAATGCGCTCTCACCTTTGGTAATGTTAGTGGGGGAGGGCAAGACGGAAGTACGTCCGACGGTGACTCGTCCAACGTGGCTTGCGCAACCTTGCCGACACGAGTACAACGAAGGGAGGAAGTCTTTCACCCCTCCTTGCAGTGAATTCTTCCTCCAGAGGGCCCAGCCATACCACTCGGCGTTGGCTGTTCTCCCCTCTGGCTGAAGGCTACTCCAGTCGGCGACAGTGAAGGCTGCGCTGGGTGGTCGTTGTAGCATGCCCCGGCGGGACTTGGCCTCACGAGTTCCGCCCTTGTAGCGGCCTGGAAGCTACCCAATCCCACCCTACTGGGCAACGGGCGCATTCTAGCGGCAGAGCGTGAGGCGTGTCTGACGGTGACTCGTCAAACGTGGCAGGGATAACCCTGCCGACATGAGTACTGTGGGGGAAGGAGCCCTACTAGGTATTAACCGGTGAATTCCACATGGAGATGATCTCGCAGGGGTACCTTTCTATATAGTACGAGAAATTCTGAAAGGTCGTGGAAATAAGCGAGAGCTTCAGTGCCACACTTCGACTGTCGTTGACTAGTCGATAAACCTTGCAAATCACGAATACCTCTAAAAGGTGCAGAATTTGCCCAATATAACTTCCTAAAAGTTTGGAGTTAATACCTATAACAGGTTTAAAATTACGAAGGCGTTGCGGAACTTTTCCATCACCCTGTGTATATATATAGGCTGTATATTAAGATTTGCGGTACTTTTCGGAGAGGTAGACAAACTCAAGAACATCTTAAAGCCAAACTCAGCGCTTTAAAAATGACTTTTACGGGTTTATTTTTACTTACCTCCAAAACTAAATTAAAAACTGAACTGCTTCGGGACGGCTGGACCCGTAGAGGTCTAATTGTATCCTAATGGTAACTGCAATCATTTTCTAAAGTTTGAATTGGTTGTTTTCACCTCTTTTAAAATAATGAAAGGGAACTCCAAGTGACCTTGTTCTTCATTTTGGAAATATTTAACACTTTTTATTTACAGAACAATAAAGCTGTTATGACAGGTTATTTATTTTATTACTCTAAAAAAAGACATAAACTTTACAGGATATTTATTACCACACCTTACAACTCCCGGCGCATAAACTTGTCTTTACGACGCCTCCTTTAGTTCTTGTGCTCAGTTAAAGATTAGTTATATAGACGCTCGACGATCGTAAGTTTACTGCTAGACGTAAAGCAGGTTTGTGCAGAATGAACGTTTTGTTTTTAGGGACGATAAAGATATGCATACATTTATGGACGGGCTATAAAGCAGTAAATATTAAGTGTGTTAAATGGAAAGGCATTACTTCAAGATATTCACCAATAACATTTGTTTATTGTTTTGTGATTCTAGTATTATTCGTTAACAAAACTTGACTGCATAACGTTATGTTTATGTATCAGGAGACGTAAATTAATAAATAAGCGCTTCGACCAGTTTTTAATTTTGTGAGGCTCATGGGGTTCTTTTTTCCAATAAACTTTGCATAGTTTAAAATATTATTACTTACAACTTCTTTAATACATAAAAAATAATTCGACCACGCAGCTGGACAGCTGGCGTGAGTTGAGCAAATTTCCAAAATTAAGTTTATATGCCTATGTTTTAGGGTTTCAACCAACAATTTGGGAAATAGGTCTACTCACGAAGGCGTTGAACAGCTGTCTGTGTGTACGCAATATATTAGTAGAATTTGATTCCTCTTAGTGGCCTCGCGAGTTTGCACCACTTGGCTTCGAACCGGCTACTTTTATGGTATTTTACGTTTTGGTCGATTTTGGGGGAACCAAGCGAGCTATAAGGTCGCGTAAAAAAACAAAATGTGCAAAAAACATCCTACATTTATATTGTTAGAAAACACTCTAAAAAAATTTAATTCTCGTAGTAAAAATCTCAAAAAACGTACTTCCGGTTGTTGGATTTTTTTTGGCTAAATAACTCGTCCGAGCGACATAGACAACCAACACGTGTACCAAATTTGGACCAAATCGGACTTAAAATGCGGCCACTAGAGTGCAAACAGATATATACATATATATACATAATTATGTTTAATTTACTATAAACATCAATATTTATTTCCACGAAAGCAGCTGGATTAGTTTCTTTCTTTTTATAAACAGCTGTTTTGTAAAGAAATGGTTTTCAAATTATTATCTATTGTAAACATTATTATTACTAATACTATAAACATCATTATTTAAATCCACGAAAGCAGCTGGATTAGTTTGTTTCTTATTATAAACAGCTGTTTTGTATAGAAATGGTTTTTAAATTCGGTCCATGTTAATCTTCTGGGGAAAACCCGACCTTTGAGCTTAGCTCACGCCATTAAGGTTAAGATTTTTTGACATTTAAAACCTTATTGCAAAACTTTGAAATGAGACGAACTTTTTGATAACTCAAACAGTAAATTTGGTCCAGAAATAAGGGAGGAGTTGTGTTCACAAAAAACTGCTTCGCGTATTATATACCTATAAGGATTCAACAAAAATGTTAGAGCCATTAAATATGTTCATTGACTATCATAATAACAGTAATCAGCTGTTTGCTATAATATTTGCATTAACAAATGATTTCAAACTTTGAAACAATTATTTGTATTTCTAACATTTAGGTTAGGTTTTTCTATCTGTTGGACGTAAAAACAACACAACACAAAGTATACTAAATATTGTATGAGAAAGGGAGCGCCATTATAAATGGTTATTAAATATGTTTAGTGTTGTTACGGCTGTTTGCTCATATATTTCCATTAACACCTGATTTCAAAATTTTAAACAATTATTTGTATTTCTAACTTTTAGGTTGGGTTTTTGTATGTTTAGGGAGGAGTTTTGTTCACAAAAAACTGCTTCACGTATTATATAGAAGGATTTATTTTCTACACGCGCCATCGCACAAATCTCAAATCCAAACGAACATTAACAGTTTAGTTTAAAAGCTTCACAACTGTAGCGTTTTATTCGATTGATGTCGGAACTCAAGTTCTATAGAAGTTCAATTCGTTGTTTAACGTATTGGAAACGTGAGTAAACCAACACTCTGTGCTATCATCAAAGGTTCCATTCTAGTTGCCCGCAGGCTGTGATGTTGCTTCAACGTTCAAATTAAGTTAATTGCTTAGTAGCGATAAATATACCAAGTGCTAATGTTAACAAGGTTCTTTTGTAATTAGAATACAGAATGTGTAGCCATGTGTTTGATTTGGCTGTGTTACTAGATGAAGGAATTATAAATCCCACAAGGGAGACAGGAAAACCGTCTCAATTCTTTCTATGTTTGCGTGCGGGAATTTGAATTTTTAGTGTCTACATTTTCTCTATCATGGTAATAAAAATAAAAAAATAAACTTTTTCACAAAACCGTTAAGCTACGAATTTATAGTGTGTTAGGATTTGTAGTGTAGGGGTAGGGATTACGTACATAGTCAAATAATTACTATAATAAAGAATAGTTTAAGATTTACAAGTCATAAGACGAAAGCACAGAAGAGTAATGTTGTGTAACGCTGCCAAATATTGTGCGAGTGCTAACAGAAGCGAGGCATACTTAAGGAACCTAATTGAGCTAACCCAGTATGCTATAAAAGGGTCCTACTACCTAGATGTTTTGGGAGACGGCTGGAGGTCTGTTGGTTGAACAGGCCAGTGTTTTGGGGGAAGCAGGAGGTCTGTTAGTTGAACAGGCCAGTGTTTTGGGGGATGGCCGGAGGTTCTGTTGGTTGAACAGGCCAGTGTTTTGGGAGACTGCAGGAGGTCTGTTGGTTGAACAGGCTAGTTCGTTGGGAGATGGCCGGAGGCTC
>JAGFPH010001339.1:57982-72408 GCA_018207615.1 Philaenus spumarius | reverse complement strand
AAGTAAACTATTATAACACAAGTTACAAAATGAGGTGGCATTATGTCAATTTCAGAGGTATTACCAAGTAAACTACATTCTCTGCTATATACACATGTGTACTATACATAGTAGAGGGCGACGCGTGACGGTAAAATCCGATTCACCGCCCGCAATTGCGCCTATAGAAGTCTACATTCTAAAAACTGAATCTCTTGTTGAAAGTATTTAGATTAGGCCAGATTCTGGGAGGGTTTTGGGTACATTTTGAACGTTTTCTTTTAAAATATTTGTACATTTTCTTAACATATATTGTTGAATTTGTTCTTTCGCAATTTATTTTCCTCTGTCTTTTAACCAAATTTGAAGTTCTCATCCTGTATAAAAATTTAATTCAACCTTATCTTAATCCATAAATCAATAACAAGTCAACTATTCCATTATTGTTGATCTTAACTACACATGTTTCTCAATCTTAAATATTGATTTAGTTATAAATGCAGCTATCAGAGCCTTCGTGAGTGTACCACTTTTCCAAATAAATATAAACTTAATTTTGGAAATTCGCTCAACTTACTTCAGCTGTTCTGCTGCGAGATCGAATCATTTTGTTATAGATTTTGGAACAACAAATTTCGTTGTCTATAGACAGTCTTGGCCCTGGGTTCTCTTCCCAGATGCACTCCTCGTGCTACCAAGCGCGTCCACAGGTTGCGGATAGTGGCAAGGCCAACGGTGGTCAGCTGCGAAATAAGCGGGTGATTAAAGTAACCTGACGAATAAGCAGCTGCGGACAATGAGGAGGGTTAGTGTCACACCCCACGGTACTAATTCTTAAAACCTTTGGGCGCCTACCTAATCCCATGTCTCATGGGAAACGGGCAGTTCCCCTCGGTACAGATGTGGGGTAAGGCATGTGCGAAAGTGCTGCCTGCCGGTCACTCGTTAGCCGGGGCTTGGGAAGCCTTGCCAACAACGAGTACCTCAGGAATGAACTTAGGTTTCCCCTTGAAGGGCTTCAGGAGGGAATCGTATGATTCTTCTTGCAGGGAGTACATGCATTGCGTTATACCCCATGATGCTAGCCCCTAAAACCTTTGGGAGCCCACCCAATCCCATGTCCAAGTAAGCATGTTGGTATCGGGCGGCACCCCTCGGTACTGATACGGGGTAAGGTAAGCACGTAAGTGCTGCCTGCCGGTTACTCGTTCTTCGGGGCTTGGGAAACCTCGCCATCAACGAGTACCTGCGGAGAATGTCTTGTACTTCTTGTACGCAGGGAATGGGACGGTATCCAGGAGATCTGAAAGCCATTAGGATTTCACGGAGTGGTCCTGTGGAACTGAAAGATAACTCCAAAGCCATAGATGGATTTTTCTGGCGGGCCAGTAACCTGTCTTGGCCTTATAGTGGTGGATGTGTTATTACGGTCTCACGGCGCACATACTGGTACCACGGGGCTAGGGAGCCCTGCTGGAGGTTTGGGCCTTCAGTACCCTAGCAACTGAGGTTGGACTCGTGGGGGCAGTGTCACTATTAGTTGTAGATGACTGTAATGATCCTGTAACAGTCTAGGCAAGAGTGGGTGTAGGTGATAAGCCCACTGGGATCACACGCGAGGCACCTTACACAACTTGTGTCCTTCTCTTATACTACTACTGCTTATAGACAGTAATGACTTAATTAGCCTTTTCCAAAATAAATAAATCTATATAAATAAAAATGTATTATAGATTTTTCGTTGGTCAAAATCTTAAATCTCCGAAAGTTTTCCACCGATTGCTTTGAAATTATGAAAAACGTTTAGTTTGAATACATGCGTGTTTTTATATACTTTTTTCGGAAACATCGCTATTTTTAGACTTAAGAAAAACTATACGAAATTTTGTATGGCAATTGTAGCGCCATACTAAATAATAAATAAATATGTTTATTGTTGATACGGTAATTTGCTCTAATATTTCCATTAACAACGGATTTCAAACTTTGAAGCAATTGTTTGTATTTCTAACTTGTAGGTTAGGGTTTTATTAAAATGTAGACCTGAGCCTTGCTGGTCCTTTTAACCTTTATTACAACTGCTGTTATAAAATATACGAAATAATTTGATTTTAACGTTTAACATTATTTACCGTCTTAGTTTTGGGGTTATTATTAATACTACACCTTTATTATAAAGAAAACATAACATGAATATGTGTATGGAAGGTTCTAACAGGGTTGGCGTGCGGAGCACGCAGGGGTATTCCTTAGTAAAAAATAAAATAAATTCGGACACTTTACAGACTGTCTACTTTAAACGCTTTTCAAAGACAATATTGCTTTTTACTTTCTCACTTTAATATAGTGTAGAGAAAGTATAGTGATCGCAAACAAAATCGAATACACTCGAGTTTTTATAAAGCTACTTTTTTTTTAAAACATTGCCATTGTTAGACGTAAACAAAAAACTATACCAAATTGTGTACGTCAATTGGAGCGCCATACTAAATAATAAATAAATATGTTTATTGTTCATACAGCAATTTGCTCTAATATTTCCATTAACAACGGATTTCAAACTTTGAAGCAATTGTTTGTATTTCTAACTTTTAGGTTAGGGTTTTATTAAAATGTAGACCTGAGCCTTGCTGGTCTTTCTAACCTTTATTATAACTGCTGTTATAAAATATACGAAATAATTTGATTTGAACGTTTAACTATATTTACCAATATAGTGATCGCAAAAAAAATCGATGTTGAGATTTTTGTGGAAATGTCCGTTTTGGGACCCCCTGAGTCCAAAAAAGTGGTTTTTACAAAATGTCTGTATGTATGTCTGTATGTCTGTATGTATGTATGTATGTCTGTTATGTATACAAAGCTAGAGAGAAAACTATTCGATCGGTTTCAACCAAATTTGTACCAGAAATGTCCAGTAGGCATGTATAGATGCACGAAAAAGGGTTTTGAAAATTTTTGAAAAACAACCCCTTTTTTGGCCAAAAAACCCCCAAAAAATCAGTTATTATTTTTTTAATAAAAAAACGGCTCTAACTATTTTGATAAATTTTGGCTTATTTGTAGCATTTAATGTGCCCTACCATATGCAAAAATCCGCATCTTTCTAAAAATTCTCGTTTAGCTAATAATAATAATAATAATAACAGATTTCTGGGGGTTTTTTGGCCATAAACGGGGTTGTTTTTCAAAACCTTTTTAAGTGCATCTATAAAGGCCTAATTGACGTGTTTGGTGCAAATATTTGTTCGAAATCGATAAATTGTAGTTTTCTTTCTAGATAATAATAATAATGTTTATTAGTTAATCTCCAACTTTAATAAAAAATCACCTCTCTCCCTACAAGTCGCAGTGAATCTGTTTAATAATTTAAATATGTTTGTGAGAAAGTATGTGCCAGTTCCTGGTACCGTTTATTTTATTTTTCGTCATCATTTTAAACACCTTTCAATCTGGTGTGTTTGCTTGATCGCTTCGCTAAACAGAGAGTTTGTTTTCAGTATAAATATGAATAAAGGTTATAAAGAAATTATCAGAGTTTCAGACTCATTCGTTTTCCACCCCATCGCACAAATCTCCAACGCCAAACGAACATTAACAGTTTCGTTTATAAGCTTCACAACTGTAGCGTTTCTATTCGACTGATGTCGGAACTCAAGTTCTGTAGAAGTTCAATTCGTTGTTTAACGTATTGGAAACGTGCGAGAACCAACACTCTGTGCTATCATCAAAGGTTTTATTCCAGTTTCTTTAAAGTTCAAATTTAGTTAATATTATGTGGCGATAATATTATGTAGATAATGTATTAGAAAAGAAATACTGTTATTAATTATGTAGTAATTATTTTACAAGAAACAAAGTTTACCCGTAATGCAGTTCTGTAAAACAGTTAATAATCAGGTGATTGTAATGTTACTGGTAGTTCTGTGAACTCTCGCTCGTTGAAATAACAAATGTGGTTTTGAGCTTAGGTTAAAAATAGTGTGCCAGTAATTAAGTAGAAGGTTTATCCAGTGAAAATTATTTTGCAATTTATTGATTCTAAATACTGTGTAGTGCAACGAAGGAACAAAATGAATAAGATAATGTAGTTGGTAAAGTACTACAACTCAGTAAATGCGACGCAACGCCAATCGGGCTCCTTATCTCGGCTCCCCCTCCACAACTCACTCACAGTCACAGCGGCCACACTGATGTAGCGCAGGAAAGAGCAAGACAGCAGGCAGCGCTCTCTCTCTCCCTCCCCATAAAACTATAAGGTTTTATGAAGAGATCTAAAGAATAACCGTATAAAAACATGGTTAAAATATAAAAACTTGGACGATTTTTAAACATGTTTGAAGTTTGCGGCCATTTTGTGAGCTTACCGTTGCAGATACGAAAAAATATCGAGACAACAATTTTGTGGAACATCAAATTTGCTACTGGTTAAGCCACAAATTGGCTAGAACCAGAAAAACGCTTGCACTGAGAGAAACGTTGAGGCCACCATTTTTATTTTATTTAAGGGGTTAAAAATGAAAAAAAACCATATATATATACATAGCTCGGCCTAGGAATAAGGAACATTCATGAAAAAATCATGACAATCGGTCAAGGCGTTTGGACGTAATCGCGAGACAGACAGACAGACAGATGAAATGCCGAACGGACAAGCTAAAACGGAGACCTCGCTTCGCTTGGTCAATAAACTTCTTTAAATTCTTCAAAAGCGCTTTACTTGGATATAGAGAATATTCTGGTACACAAGAAACGTTTTTAGAAATATTGGGTAGTGTTTGAACATCACAGATGCGAGTTATACAGGGTATTCCATAAGTAAACAGCCAAACTGCGGGAAATGGTTCTATGGGTCAAAATAATTTATATCTGGAGAACGGTTGGACTGTTTGAGTTCAAACTTGGCATTAAGTTTAACCCAACAATGGTCTACCTCAATGGAAATGATGGATTCTATGCAATGATGCGTTTCGAAATGGCGGCTGAAAATTTCAAACCCATATTACTCCAAAACCGTACATTTTAACAAAAAATGTCAAGACAAGTTTTTTGCAGCCCTTTTCATTCCCTATCGATTTTGTAACTGTAAAAACAATCGATGAATGATAACAGTTAAGTTATGAGTAATAATTGGTTCGTTCAACCCGGCACCCTATACCAACACAGTAAACACTACAATATTGTGGGTACATTTGCTGTCATTATCTTTAACTTAACTATTATCCTTCCTCCGATTGTTTTGATAGATACACAATCTGCCAGTTAGATTAAACGACATGCCAAGTTTGAACTCAACCAGTCAAACATTTCTCTGGATAAGAATTACTTTGTAAAAAAACAAAATGGCAGATATTTAGAAAACGAAGCATTTCCGGACCTATGTTTATATACTTTTTTTTACTTTTACAAGTAGAATGAGCTTCCGAAGTTTCTGCAAATCTTCGTGTACCTTCCTTATATAGGTTGACGTCAGAATTACGTTAATTCCTTATTTATTTGATAGGACTGATAACATAATTTACAATACTTTACACAAAATTAAAATTTTGGAAAGGCGTAATTAGTATAAGAATTTATTTAAAAAATAGGCCTAATATTTCAAATAAATTTACTGTAAATTATAGTTACCTATATATTACGTGAATTTTTCCGTCATGTGACTTAATTTGGTCTTCTGCTCAAGACGCGTTTCGGGGCCGTAGTCCCATCATCAGTTGGAATTCAAGTAATATATAGGTAACTATAATTTACAATAAATTTATTTATTGAAGTGACTTGAATACTATTAATATGGAATCTAATATTTATTTATTTTATTTATTTATTTGTCACAAAACAGCACATACAGGACAGAATCCAATGCCAGATGACATGCCAAATGCAATACAATACACAATATACTACAATTAATTATTTAATACACATACATTAAAAGACACATATAAAACATTCAACAATACAATAAATATTTCAATAACTTGCAGCCTGTATGTAATGGAGGCCTACAGGAAAATAATTATTTAACTCAATTAAAAAAAAATAATATTATTCATGAAAAAGTTATTTTTCTCTCAGTGAGTAAAGTAAAATTAATTAAAAATGTGTTGTTATTGCTCGGTGAAAGGCGAAATACGTTTACTTTTATAAACTGGAATACAACTTGGGCACGTCAAAGGCAATGTGACCACAGCTGTTATTGATCAAGTTTGAAGAGGCAATTGAGGTTAAGATGGAAGCTAGACTTTCCTCTAGAAAACATATTCTTAATTTTGTTCGTTCCTTCAGTAAAAGAAATTTGCATACTAAAATGTTCACTTTTTGTTTTAAGTTATTTGTTCGTAACGGTTTTGTACAATTTTCTTATTGTTGTTTAATGTCTAACATTACGTGCATGGTTTAGCGACAAAAATGTTTTTGAAACACAAAATTACCAATTGACGGAAAACTTTACTTTTCGGCATGTGTTTATATAAACTTTTAAAATTATTTTTATCCATTAGGCCAGTTCCTAAAATATCGCCGAACAATTCTGAATCATCGAAATTGTAATATACAATGTGTTTTAAAACATACAAGGAAAATCATGTGCAAACTGGAAATATCTGAAGCCCCAAACCGAAACCTTGGGCAATCCTCTATATAACATTGTACGTAGGAAGACGGGGAACTTCGTACGTTATCGGATATTGGAAGCCGAATATTGATGGGCTCTATTAATTAATTACTGATAATTGTGGTCGTACAAAGCCTGTGTTTCATCAAAGTTCATGTATATATACTATCCACATAGTTTATTGATGATTTATAACATCAACACATAATATACTTTGTATCTATTCTAAACCTTATTATCAAGGCAGTAGCCAGGAAAACCTGGGGGGGGGGGGGTCAGGTCAGGACCGGGGATTTGAATTTAAACCCTTTTAACACGTTCACTGCTAAGGACGCACATGTGAGCTTGACACTGAACACTATGAGAAGTGGCCGAACCCCCGTATTTTAAGAATTTTTAATATACAGAGCATTACGTGCTTCGCACGACAATCCCCATATTGAGAGAATTTTCAATACACGGAGCATTGCGTGCTTCGCACGCCAACCCCCGTATTGGGAGAATTTTTAATACACAGAGCATTGTGTGCTTCGCACGCCAACCCCCGTATTTAGGGTATTTTCAATACAAAATGCATTACGTGCTTCGCACGCCAACCCCCGTATTGGGAGAATTTCCAATTCACAGAGCATTGCGTGCTTCGCACGCCAACCCCCGTATTGGGAGAATTTCCAATTCATAGAGCATTGCGTGCTTCGCACGCCAACCCCCGTATTTTAAGAATTTTTAAAATACAGAGCATTGCGTGCTTCGCACGCTAGCCCCCGTATTGGAAGAATTTTCAACACACAGAGCATTGAGTGCTTCGCACGCCAATCCTCATGTTGGGAGAATTTTTAATACAAAGAGCATTGCGTGCTTCGCACGGCAACCCCCGTAATGGGAGTATTTTCAATACACAATGCATTGCGTGTTTTGTTAGAGTAAAGTATTTTTGTTGAGCCTTCGTAGTTTTCTTGTTTAGATCATATCAAGCTCACAAGAGAGTAAGGCTGTAAGCTACTGCATCCATGTATATTGTACGTTGTAGTTTAATCAAGTAAATCTAAATATCAGTATGCATGCAATGCACAATGATGTAAAATATGTTGTTAATATGTAAAGGATGTTGTTCTGCACATTTTGTTTTTTTACGCGACCAAAGCTCGCTTGGTTTCCCCAAAATCGATCAAAACGTAAAAGACCACAGAAGTACCCGGTTCAAAGCCATGTGGTGGATTCTACCGTGGGGTTGGCGTGTGAAGCACGCAATGTTTGGTGTGTTGAAAATACTCCCAATATTTGGAAAGGCGAGCGAAACACGTAGTGCATTGTGTATTGAAGATAACCCCAATATGCGGAATGGCGTACGAACCATTTTGCAGCTATTCAGCACCGTCGTGAATAGACCTATTTCCCAACTTGTTGGTTGAAACCCTAAAACATAGGCCTATAAACTTAATTTTGGAAATTTGTTCAACTCACGTCAGCGGTTCAGCTGCGTGGTGGAATTATTTTCTTTGCTTTGGTATTAAACTGAATACATGTTTATTTACGAGGTGACCATATGTTAGGTCCTCTTCCACTTAACCTCAAAAGCAAAATGTAGTGAAAGTTTTGAGTTGGCCTACGCCGAAAATAGTTTTCATGATTATTGCAAAATTCAAACTTATGACTAAAATAAGTGAAATTTGTTTAAGATTATTTACTGTAATTTCGAAAAATAAACTTTCGTCTTTTAGAAATTACATTATTTAAATAAAATTATAATGAAGCACGCAATGCATTGTGTATTGAAGATAATCCCAATATGCGGAATGGCGTGCGAACCATTTTGCAGCTATTCAGCACCGCCGTGAATAGATTTATTTCCCAAATTTTTTGTTGAAACCCTAAAACATAGGCCTATAAACTTAATTTTGGAAATTTGCTCAACTCACGTCAGCGGTTCAGCTGCGTGGTCGAATTATTATTTATACAGTATACGTAAGTTCGTTATACTTTCTCTGTTGATACTAATTTCGAAATGCAACTTTAGATAAAATGCATTACTGGTTGGGAGACAACCACTACAATGCAGGACTCTTTTTAACACACGCCTCCTCTAGTTACAGGACCGTTTCACTTTGCCTCAGGGCGGACGTATATTTATAATTAAGCAGCATTGGTAATAATTAAACCAAGAACGGCTATAAATTCAAAGCTGAGTCCAATTAGGGAATAGGGACGGGTTATAAAATTTCGGACAGCGTTCGAAATCCGTGTCGGTGAAAGTACGTGAAAATATTTATGTAGAACTAACTGTTATTTAGGCCCAGTTCTATCTCCTATACGTTGTATTAATCATCCGTAAGTGAAATGAATCAATATTTTCACTTAAAGGAAACTATAGTTTTCTACTTTTTTGTTTGATTAATAATCTTTAAAAAGAACATTTAAAACTTATAATTCACCTACTAATAATTTGACCACACAGATGAACCGCTGACGTGAGTTGAGCAAATTTCAAAAATTAAGTTTATAGGCCTATGTTTTAGGGTTTAATCCAACAATTTGGGAAATAGGTCTATTCACGACGGTGCTGAATAGCTGCAAAATGGTTCGAAAGCCATTCCGCATATTGGGAGTATCTTCAATACACAATGCGTTGCGTGCTTCGCACGCCGACCCCACGGTAAAATCCACCACAAAGCTTTGAACCGGGAACTTTTATGGTATTTTATGTTTTGACCGATTTTGGGGGAACCAAGCGAGCCATAAGGTCGCGTAAAAAAACAAAATGTGCAGAATAACGTCCTACATTTATATTTTTCGGAAAAAGACTAAAACAAATTCATTCTCGTAGGAAAAACCTCAAAACATAGTTGCTTCTGGTCAACAAACGTACTCCTGGTTGTTGGATTTTTTTGATAACGAACTCGTTCGAGCGACGTAGGAAACCAACATGTGTACCAAATTTGAACCGAATCGGGCTTAAAATGCGGCCGCTAGAGTGCGAACACATACATACGTATACAGGGTGTTTAAAAAAAACGTTCCAAAACTTTGGGATATGATTCCTCATATAAAAAATAAGAAAAAAGTTCCTTTAAACATAGGTCCAAAAATGCTTCGTTTTCCAGATATCCGCCATTTTGTTTTTTGTACAAAATAATTCATATCTAGAGAACGGTTTGACTGATTGAGTTCAAACTTGGCATAAAGTTTTACCTGTCAACGATATACCTCAAGAAAAATAAACGATTAAATCCAATCATGCGTTTCAAAATGGCGGCTGTTTGAAAATTTCAAACCTAAATTACTCCAAAACCGTACATTTTAACGAAAAATGTCAAGATACCTTTTTTGTAGCCCTTTTCATTCCCTATCGGTTGTTGTAACTGTCAAAACAATCGGATGAAGGATAATAGCTAAGTTAAAAGGTAATGACAACAAATGTCCATACAATATTGTAGTATTTACTGTGTTGGTATAGGATGCCGGGTTGAACAAACCAATTAGTACACATAACTTAACTGTTATCCTTCATCCGATTGTTTTGAAAGTTACACCATCCGATAGGGAACTAAAAGGGCTACAAAAAAGGTGTCTTGACATTTTTCGTTAAAATGTACGGTTTTGGAGTAATTAAGGTTTGTAATTTTCAAACAGACGCCATTTTGAAACGCATCATTGGATTTAATCGTTTATTTTTCTTGAGGTATATCGTTGACAGGTTAAACTTCATGCCAAGTTTGAACTCAATCAGTCAAACCGTTGTCTAGATATGAATTATTTTGTACAAAAAACAAAATGGTGGATATCTGGAAAACGAAGCATTTTCGGACCTATGTTTATAGGAACTTTTTTCTTATTTTTTATATGAGGAATCATATCCCAAAGTTTTGGAACGTTTTTTTTAAACACCCTGTATACATACATAGGCCTATACAGGGTGTTTCACGGGAACCCTGACAAACTTCAGGAAATGGTTCCTTGTATCAAGGGAAGAAAAAAGTGTTATATAAACATAGGTCCCAAACCCATTTTTTTCGTACTTATAGCTGAAAATTGTTTTTTTCCAGATTTCCATGTAGTTCTAGTGTTTTTTTACCTCTAGAAAAAAATTGAGTAGAGATATTGTGTTAAAACTTATACTGGTAGTTGGAGCAGAAAATTCTGCAGACATATCATTGTTTTTTAGTCAGAAAATAACAATAATTATTCGGTGGTTGCCTTCCAAATTGTAAAATTAATTTAAAAAATTAAAGCTTAAAAAATGTTATTTTTATTTCACAAGCTTTTATGTGAAAACTACTTGACAACTTGGGCTGCAACCTTACCAAAAGTTGTCAAATTTTATGTAGAATAAGATTATATCACAACTTCCTTAGTTTTATAAGCAGTTTCAGCCGGATTTTTTATGATTTTGTAAAGTATTGTAACACAAAATACAAATAAAATTTTAGAGATTGTACTCTAAAATTTTTCCTTTTTAAATAAGCTTGTTTTTAAACATCCAATATCATTCAGTGTGGGTTTTTATAATATAAAATATGAAGAAAATTCATTTAAACAAAATCTGCATAGCTTTGCCTATTAACTGTCTACCAATGTTTCACCATAACAATCGAAATGAAAAGGTAAAACAACATGTTTAATTAAGCATCTCCAAATTTACTTACAGTAATTTAAATTGTACATAGATAATAGTAATTTAAAATTTTACAAATTAAAGTAAACCGAATATTAATTATCTTAAAACGTTTTCGAAGTGTCCCCCGTTGTGGTCTCGGCAAAGTCGAGCTCGCTGCAGCACGGAAGATGTTGCTCTTTGTACCATTTTAGGATTGTCTTTGATTGTTCGTGCAACATTGAAGATTCTTTCTAGCAGCTCCTGTCTTGTTTGCGGTTTTGTTTTGTAAACTTCCATTTTCATATACCCCCACAGGAAGAAGTCCATCGGGGTAAGGTCTGGTGACCTGGGTGGCCAACGTACTGGTCCATGGTGAGCAATGATTCTTTCACCAAAACGGTTATGTAAGAACCGAGTCACATGACGAGATACATGCGGAGGCGCTCCGTCATGCTGGTAAAACATAGTTCCTCTGATTTGGAGAGGGATGTCCTCAAGAAGCTCAGGAAGTACGAATTGTAAAAACTGTAAATACGTTACACCATTTAACACCCCATCTATAATGTAAGGGCCTATAAGTTTGTCATTAATAAGTCCGCACCAAACATTGACTGAAAATCTTCGTTGAAAGTTTGTTTCTACTGTAGCATGTGGATTTTCTTCAGCCCATATGTGAGTGTTTTTCCAATTGTTAATACCATTCCGGGTAAATTGAGCCTCGTCTGTAAAGAGTATTAACTTAACCAACCGACGATTAGCTGCAATCCAACGACAAAACACAGACCTTCTAATATTATCGCCGAGGTGAAGAGCCTGAACTTTCTGTAGATGATAAGGGTACAAACCTTCATTATTTAAAATTCTCCATGCCTGAGTAGAAGATACAATGTGTTGTGTTGAAAGCCTCCTTACGCTAGTACCAGGGCTTTGTTGAACAGAATCCAGAATGTTTTCTTCCGCCTCAACTGGTGTTTGAATAACATTACCAGGTTTACGTTTATTAAAAGAACCTGTCTCACTCAAACGGTTATGTATGTCCGTAAATACTTGCCTGTTAGGTACACGCCTGTTGGGGAATCTTCTGCCATACTCAACAACAGCTGCTCTTGAACTTCCATTACAAAAGCCGTACACAAAGTGCATATCAGCGTACTCACTGTTAGTAAACATATTTTGAAATGATTGTTACCGTAAAGAAGGCTAGTGCTAAAATATTGTTTACAAATAAAAACTGTCAACAATGGGGTCAATCAGCTGACTAAAGACAGATGATTAGTGATTGTATACCCAGCTTGAAACCATGTGTTAATTAATAGTAATATTAAATAACACTAAGGGAGTAAGTAGAGTTCCGGGCGATCTGGCGTAAAATGGAGTGGGCGAAGGTCATTGACCTCGGGCCACGCCCCCTTTTTTGGGGTGTTTTTTTGGGTCTTTTTGGTTCCTAACCCGAGCCACGCCCCCTTTTTTTGGGGTCCTAACCTAAGCCATTTTTTGGGAATTTTGGATTTTGGGTTTTTTTTTTTTGGGGGTCCTAACCTAACATTTTTGGATTTTGGGTTTTTTTCTTGGGGGTTTTAACATTTTTTGGAATTTTTGGATTTTTGAAGATTTTTGATTTTTGGGGAATTTTGAAATTTTGGGGATTTTGGATTTTTAAAGATTTTGGGGAATTTTGGGGAATTTTGAGCCGCCATCTTTTTTTTTGGCAGCCATCTTGTTTTGTAATAATTAATATTTAATTTAATTTAATTTTTTGCTTTGAAAAAAGTTTGGGTGTCGCCGAGAGTCGAACCGGGTATCACCATGACCCGAGACCGCAGCGCTAGCGGTTAAGCTAAGCCGACTCTGTTGAGAATGTACTGTTTTGTGAAGTATATAAGTTTACCATCCGTCAGCAACCTTGTGTCAGATGCAAGGTGTTATAGTGTTGTCGGGATATAGTATAAATTGCATTATAACAGCCCGAACACTACCGATCGTTCCCGAGTCCAACCGAAGGTCACTTAGAAGAAATTATTACCTTTAAATTGTTATAGTGTTGTCTGGATATAGTATAAATTGCATTATAACAACCCAAACATTACCGATCGTTCCCGAATCCGACCGAAGGTCACTTAGAGAAATTATTAGCTTTAAATTGTTATAGTGTCGTCGGGATATAGTATAAAATGCATTATATAACCCCGAACATTACCGATCGTCCCCGAACCCGACCGAAGTTCACTTAGAGAAATTAAGAGCTTTAAATTGTTATAGTACCCTTGTAATATAGTATAAATTGCATTATATAACCCCGAACACTCCCGAATGCCCCCGAGTAAACCCGAATCGGACTTAGAGAAATTAAGACTAGCAAACCGGTATTTTCCGAACGTAAGGCTCTCCCGCAACCCCCGAAAGTCGTACTCGGGCGAAATAAAGCTTAGGCTGACCATAGGCGTTGCCGCACCCTCTTGTAATATATTTCTACCGGTCTTACCCGAACCAAAACGACGGACTTGACCGAGCTTAGGCTTCGCTGTACCCCCAAATTATTTTTATGAATGTGTTTTAATGTATGGAAAACCGAGATAACCCGAACGTAAGGTTCTGTCCGAGTGCAACCGAAGGGCACTTAGCCGAAATAAAATTTTGGCCAAAATTAGGCTCTGCCGCATCCTTGCAAACCGCACTTAGGCTAACCATAGGCGCTCCCGCACCCCGTGCGTATGATATACACTGTTTCTAACAGTCTTACCCGATCCAAAACGCCAGACTTGACCGAACTTAGGCTTCGCTGTCCCCCAAATTATTTTTTATAAAATGTGTTATATTGTACGGAAAACCAAGCTAACCCAAACGTAAAGTTCAGCCCGAGTCCAATCCGTACTTAGTAAAAATTAAAATTTTGGCTAACATTAGGCTCGGCCGTAACCCATGCGTATGATATACGTAATTACATACCTGACCAAAATGTAACGTAATGTTTCTAAAAAGTCAAACAAGTTGTATTCGAACTAACTCAACCCCCGGGGTCACCCCTCCCCCAAATTTTGCAACAAAATTTCGAAAAAACGGAAATGTTAATGTTTTTAACGGAGGCTTAAGTGCAAACGAATTCTAAAATATATTTCGTACACGCAGGCAGCTATTCAGCACCGTCGTGATTAGAGCTATTTCCCCGCAACGGAATTTCTCCGCAATGGTTATTAATATAAAATTCACTCAACTCAACGTAAGGCTCTGCCGCATCCCATG
>JAGFPH010001339.1:25835-44439 GCA_018207615.1 Philaenus spumarius | reverse complement strand
AATTTAAAAACCATTTCTATACAAAACAGCTGTATAACCATTTCTATGAGAAACAAATTAATATCCAGCTGTTTTCGTGGAAGTAAACAATGATTTTTAAATAATAGATAATACAGTTGATTCGGATGTCCCTCTTTTATTTAAGTTAGGCCTATAGTGAACCAACACATGTTTTAACACACACAAACCAATTGCGTTTAAAAATATGAAAAAGCTATGTTACATCCTAATTAAAAATAAATTAAGACATATAGTAGGCCTATTTATTGATAACACACGGTAATTGATAGTGAGTAACTTTTTGGTTAGGTTTTTGATTAAGTGTACACCTGAGCCTTACTGGTTCTTTTAAACTTTATTATAACTGCTGTTATAAAATATACGAAATAATTTGATTTGAACATTTAACATGTTTAACCATCTTAGTTTTGAGGTTATTAGTAATCCTACACCTTTATTATAAAGAAAACATAACATATGTTTTTAGAAGGTTCCAACGGGGTTTGGCGTGCGGAGCACGCAGGGGTCTCCCCTAGTTATTTTTAATAATTAATTAAAACAAAAAAACGTTTGCAATTCAATTACTTAAGTCAATGGGATGAAATGGGATAACTATCCTTAAAATTAAATCAAGAAATTGCCGGATCCATGAGTTGAAAATAAACTATGAACTATGTGTGTGATCAAGGGGTGGCGTGAATGCACGCATTACTCACTAATAGTTGTAAATATGTACCCATATTATTTAATTTATGAAATATGACTTTGCTTTATCAGATTAGTATTTTTAATAACTTATCAATGATTTTCTCTTCTTTAAGGTTTAGAAAAATGTTTAGGAATACGTCAACAGTTTATAACTGAATTTTGTATAATGTGTTATTCCTTTAGAAACGAGTGTATTAGTGAGGGATACTTGGAATATTCCTGTGGCATAGCTCGGGGAAGGACTTTACCAAATCAATATTCATAAGGCCGAACCGGCACGCTGACGTCGCTGATAGGCGATTGTAGATTATTTATTGGCAAATCGTGGGCTCGTGTTTATAACCGTCCTGCCTGTACGGCTCACTTTGTTGTTAGGGACAATCTCATTACACGCTGCTTCAAAATTATTTCTGTGATTAATAACAATTAAAATAAATTTACCGTTTTAAATCGTGTTGAGCAGATTTAAATACGTGAGTTGCTATACGTTTTTCTCTATGCAAGTTGAAATAATGATGATGAAGGGCATTATTGGCGTAACGTTTTTCTGCCGAGCCCCTCCCCCCGCAAAAAAAATACTGGGCCCCAGTTTAAGGAACACGTTTTTAAAAACAAACACGAACAACCTTGTTTTGCCGAAAGAAGCCTTTACACTCTCAATTCAAATTTATACACGTAAAATAAAAATTTAGATAGTTAAGATGATATTTTATTAGTGTATCTAACTAAATTTAATATTGACGTCAGAAGCCATTCTGTTTTTTAATTTACACATTTAAAATAGCTTACAATTTACCATTATAAAATACAATCTGCGCCACCGACACAGTACTTAGTTTCCAAAGTTGTATTGATACATTGAGAAATACAGTTTTTACGGATTTTGTTTTATTTCGCTATTTTTACTGCCAGTAAGATTTGTTTAGTTTTCTACGTTATTTTTAGGATCCAGTGAAAATGCAGGCAACAATAACCATACTGGATTTTCGCATAAAAATAGATTGTATGCGGTCGAGAAATTGTGTTTTATTGCTGACCCGTGAGAATATTTCGCATGTTAGAAATAGGTCTGTTTACCTGATTTAATACGTTGATTTAATTAAGTAAATTACTTTTATTTATTTACGTTGGTTTAATTTGACCACAGTTTATAACGCTTCAAGTTGATTTAATTTGATTGATTTGCGTGATAGATTACGCTTGCGCTTGCGCTTACATATAGAATGTAAAACATTTAAATAACAGCTGTCATGCTAGTTAAACAGATTGTTAATAGATGGCACCTTTCATTAGGAACCATATATGAAGTAAAATATAACAATTTAACAAAAAATTTCGTAAGGAAAACATGAATTTTAATCTGTTTGTCTATTTTTCGTCAATATAGGGGAACATAAGCTTTAAAATGATGCTTGAATAATTAATTCTGAAGAAGAATTAAGGGAGATATCGCTTAGCGGCAAAAATAAACACCTTTGAGAAATAATATATAATGACTAACTGTCCCGATCCGGCTTTTCATGGATAGACAAATCAAAGTTAAATGTATATTAACAAAACAAAAATATATCAATAAATATATTACGCTATTTATTTCTTTTAGAGATTTTAGTAACTTTGACCCCCCCCAAACCCTTACAAAATTCCGAATTTTTTAAAATCTTTCTTAGCTAGCACCCAGGGCCCTAGAGGAACCTACATACCGAATTTCATTCCAATCCGTTCGGTGGTTTTTGAGATTTGTTGACCAAGTGAGTGGTATTTGTAAAAAAAAAATAATAATAAAAATTCCCGGAGAGGGCAACCCTTATCACTGAGGGGTATAAAAAATAGACCTATTCTCAGACCTACCAAATACACTCAAAAAATTTCGTAAAAAGCGGTGAAGCCGTTTCGGAGGAGTTCGGTAACAAACACTATGACACGAGATTTTTATAGTGTTTGAAAAGTCCGGGTACAGTTTAATATCTCAAAATGTACGAGTCTTATGATATGGAAATAAAAGCAGTTATTCACAACCATAAAAGAACCACTTTTTGATGACTTTGAAATTTTTGTCAGCCATCTTGGTTCCGCCATCTTGAATGAACTTCATTTTTTTAAATGGGAAGGTGGTCATGTGATACATCATTTCAATTTAGAATTTCAAGAGAAAACCAACGGTGAAATTTGCACATCCATTTCTTTAACCGATTCAAAATGGCGGCCAAAAACAACGAAATCGTGTTTTCCGATTTTGGCCAACTTTGTAGTACTATTTAAAAAAATATTAATTATTCTTCTTTTTTGATTCAGAATTGAATAAGCTTTCAAACGATATGCCACACAACGATATTTGGGAGTATTTAAAAAGTTTTAGTTACAGCCATTGTGATTTTTTCAAAACTGATTTAAATTGGTAGAATTAAATACAGTTGTGTAGCACGTCGTTTGAAAGCTTATTTCATTCTGAATCCAAATAGAAGATAATTAATATTTTAATACAAAATTAGTACAGCAAAATGGGGCAAAATCGGAAAACACGATTTCGTTGTTTTTGGCCGCCATTTTTAATCGGTTAAAGATGTGGATGTGCAAATTTCACCGTTGGTTTTCCCTTGAAATTCTACATCGAAATGATGTATCACATGGCCACCTTCCCATTTAAAAAAATTAAGTTCATTTTAAGATGGCGGATCCAAGATGGCGGACAAAAATTTCAAACTCACCAAAAAGTGGTTCTTTTATGGTTGTGAATAACTGCTTTTATTTCTGTCTCATAAGACACGTACATTTTGAGATATTAAGCCGTACCCAGACTTTTTGAACACTTGTATATAGATTAGAAACAATATATTATTTTTATTATACAAAAGATCAATAATTTAAAACTCCATTTTATGAAATAATAATTACTTTTGTACGTTTGCGTTAGTTTTCGTTTGATAAGAATCGTATTACATATAAAACCACTAACCATATCGAGTTGGATGTTGATGCCCGCAAAGTACGGAATTACATTTCTTTTTGTAACGGATAACGCTGAAGCTATCGAAACAGTTACGTGATGTTTGAATGCGAACGATTACGATCTTAATGTGGCACTCACAATCGAAAAGCAATCCCCGAAGCGGATACATTGACAAACAAACTATCAATTAACGAAACTAGTCGGTAAAGATAACATCCCGCTCTAAGCACATAGCACACACTAACACACGAAACGAAATTGATAATAGTATTTCCATGAAAGATTTATTTTATCGAATTGTTGTTTGGACTCTATATGGATCTTCAGCAGCTTAACTGCTTTTAGATTAAAGAACGCCCTATCTCGGCAATGTTAAAAACACAATATTTAAGGAACATTTTCTCAGAAACTAATGGATCAAAATTAGTAAAATTTTATCAGTGTGTTAGTACAACTTAAGGGTCTGCTGTAGTGGCGGCCATCTTGGATTTTTATACCATAAGAGCAATGTTAAATTTCAAACCATTTATTTCGTTTACGTTTTATCATAAAATTGTTTGCAAGGTCTCATTTTAATCACAGTCACAATACGCATCCGTCTTGCAATTTACATTTTTTAAAAAATTTCTTTCACTTGTCAAGTAACTGACATTTTGTAAGTACAAAGTTTGAATTTTTTCTTAACACAATAAAAAATTAATAATGAAAAATAATTTGCAAGCCGGATCAAAATTTTATAAAGAATATTAAGTTTTTTTTCAGCACTCAATTACAAAAGATAGACTTATAAAATGGTTTGAAATGAGGCAATGTCAAAGCGTTCAGCTGCAAGAAATTGCACTGTTTAGATGGGGATTCAGTGAGAAGTGGTTGCGTTTCCTGTTGCTTTCTAGTTTACTGGAGCAGACCCTTTAATACAAAATTTAACACGAGGGTTTTGCAATACATGCATTTGAATACATTTTGTTATTATTTTTATAAAATAATAGAATGTTTACCAGTTTTTGCCATATTTCTTAGTCATAACTTAGAAATTATCGCTTATATTACAAAATGCTCTCTTTAAAACCTGTAGTATACTCCATTAAACAACCCCTGCAAATTTCAGATCATCATGCTAGATAGATTTTGATCAAATATTCCTAATGTGAATAAAATATATGATTTCCGGAAAACATGTTTAAAGTTTTACTTACATATTTAATGTATACCAGCCCCATATATAGGGTTGTCATCAGCTGAATATCATCAAAGCAGTACAGAAAAAACTAAATATCCCTACCAAAATGAAAATTCCCACCGTAGGCGCAATTTTAATAATTATTTTCGAATTTTATAAATCATACCAAATTATTAAGAACTAGGGGAGACCCCTGCGTGCTCCGCACGCCAACCCCCAATGGAACCTTATAAAAACATATGTTATGTTTTATTTGTAATAAAGGTGTAGAATTAATAATAACCTCAAAACTAAGATGGTAAATAATGTTAAATGTTCAAATTAAATTATTTCTTATTTTATTTTATAACAGTAGTTATAATAATGATTAAAAGAACCTGCAAAGCTAAGGTCTACACTTTAAACCCTGATCTAAAGGCTATAAATACAAAAATAATTGCTTCAAATTTTGAAATCAGCTGTTAATGGAAGTATTGGAGCAAACAGCTATATTGTTATTTTATTCAATTGGTTGCTATGGTAATAAATGTAAATACATGTGTTGGTTTAGCATTCTAGGCCTAACCTAAGAATTTTTTCCGACTAAATTTACAAATATTGAAATAAAAAAAGGTTTTTATCGAAATGAATTATAGCCTATGTTACTCAGGGATAGTGTAGCTTTTTATTAGTAAAACTATTTTTTCAATCGGTTCAGTAGTACCAGAGTTTACCCCCTACATACAAACAAACAAACTTTACCTCCTTATAATATTAAGTATATATAGATATGGTACACAATTTGTCTTATTCTCATGTGACATACGAACCAAAAATGTATTTTTAACCACTCGGAGTTGAGATATAATAATAAATCTAAACTTGTTTTAAAGCTAAATAAAAGGGTAATAATAAGCAATAAAAAAAAAACAAAAAAACAAAAAAATCAAAAAATACAATTTTAGGTGCTTAAGGGAAAGTGGGTAATAAATTAAATATCCTACCACTAACGCACTTATTTAAAACAATGTTTTACCAATTCTACTTCAAATAGTTCCATGAACTATTTATATGAGGAGCCACGAATCAAGTCCTATGTGTAATAGAACAGTCTGTTCACTGGTCCCTCTTTCAAAGGACTTGATTAGTGCCGGCTTGTTTTAGTAATTTAGTTTTAATGTAATAGTACATAGTGCATAAGTTCAAGTCCATTGACTGGTTCAAATGTTCTCGCTACGCTCAGTCTTTTGGCTGTGTCCAGGTTAAATGACAAATGATCAAACGACTGGATTAAAACAGAGCGAAGCAGGTCGAATCGTAGCACGACAGTCGATACTTGTTTGAGATGTTCACTTTAATTTTAATATAAATGTGTAAATACGCAAGTTGTTAGGCTTTACAATTTCACTTTTTCTTCCTTTAGTGTTTTAATGCTCTCCTTTCTTTTGTTGCTATGATTTTACTTGTTTCTTAACATTTTAGTTAACTATCATTAAAGTAGGACGAAGTTTTTGTTCATTTATGTAACCTTTGACCCAAATTGATACAGAAAAACACGAATTTAAAAATCCGTTACTTTTAATTTGCACATAGTTTAATAGATGCTAGCTATAATATACTTAGGTTATCAACAGATAATCGTCTTAGAAATATTGCTTTACGAGTAGAAACTAATACTTGTTTTAAAGATAAATTTGTGAGAATTTGTTCATGAAAATCTAAAATATACTTATATATAATAAGTGAAGCAGTTTTGTGTGATCACAACTCCTCCCTTATTTCTGGACCAAATTTAATCTTTGAGTAGTAAAAAAATTCGTCTCATTTCGAAGTTTTGCAATAAGGTTTTAGATGTCAAAAATTCTTATCCTTAATTCTTACCGTGAGCTAATCTCAAAGGTCGGGTTTTCCCCACAAGATTAACATGGAACGAATTTAAAAACCATTTCTATACAAAACAGCTGTTTATGATAAGAAACAAACTAATCCAGCTGCTTTCGTGGATGTAAATTATGATGTTTATAGTATTCAGGAGGTTATAAAAACATTTTTATACAAAACAGCTGCTTATAATAAGAAACAAACTAATCCAGCTGCTTTCGTGGAAGTAAATAGAGATTTTTATAGTATTTAGGAACCTTCTTAATGTTAAGAACAGATAAAGTCATATTCCCTTCGTAGGTAGTTTTTTTCAAAGAACAGAAAATGCCTCGAGTTATAACTATTGTTATAAAATATACGAAATAATTTGATTTGATCATTTAACATTATTTACTATCTTAGCTTTATTCGTCTCACAGACTACGGCATGAAAACAAAATGGCGTAACTTCAAAATACAAGATCATTCTGCGCTGAATTGAGGCAGGGCACTGACAGACGGCCAAAAGGGAGGATTAGAATGGGGTTAGACCAAGCCTACTTTCAGCAGATGACTTGAATGCTTGCGTATGGAATGCGGCCGCTATTGGCTAGAGCAGCCTTGTCCCCAAGCCACGCCAATAGTAGCGCGGTTGTCATAGTGACGGCAGCCCCTAACACTAGTTAGTGCTGTGGTGGGAGAACTCTTTCCCGCACCCCGCTGCCCCCTCGCATGCATTCAAGTCATCTGCTGACTGTACTGCATGCCTACTGAATTCCAACATAACTAACCACAAATTTCGGCGAACTTGCTTCGTCTGTCAGACGAATGATTATGACTCTAGGGTTAAGATCGCCACCACACTCCACTGATTCTAACTGATGTACCCTTTTTGTTTGCGCCTCGTTCCTTTACGTGTTGGTTTATATATTTTACCATTTTGTTTCGTTCTATGTTAGCGTCCAACAGCTGCAATAGCTCTAGTGCAATAGTTTTAGCTCATAGTTTGCAATATCTCATCTCAACTTCAACAGCGTTCTTAAACCGAGGTCGTAATTCCAAGGGGGGGGGGGGGGGGGGGGGGGGGGTCGTGAGAACAGTTGGCGAGAGAAAATCATAAGTACTTGGCTTATAAATTTAAATAATAAAATAAATACACTTTTCAAAAATCGATAAACACTAAAATTGTTCTAAAGGGTTTGTCGGTTTGGCAAAAATAACGTAGAATTTACAACATAGAATCTGTATTTACTCTTTCATTAACAACTCTGCTATAATCCAACACGTCTGCGTGCGACAGACCGCGAACAGCTCATAAACTCATACAGACTTCATTGCATTCCTTCATTGCCTGTATTGTAAAATGTTGACCATAGTTCAACAGGAAGTGTCTACTTTAAATGAATAAGTAACGCAAATGTAAATATCATTTGCTATAGTTTATTTGTGTGACTGGCTTATCACCTTTTGCAGCAATGACAAATAAATAATATGGTTCTAGGCAAAACTACAGAAGAACGATGGCTCATACAACCCATCAACGGTTTATGTTTACATCTATTAATATTTAATGTTTTTAACTAGTTTAACTCTTTTTTATTGTACTAATGTTTCCGAAGTTAAACGAATTCTTTTTTATAATTGTATAAAAGAATATATTGATGAATGAGGTTTTTATTAAGTTTTTAACTTTAAAGAAAATCTTATAACGTATTATAGCATACATTACTTCTATAACTCATATTTAAAAAAATCAACTTCACAAGAAATTATAATGATTGAAGTTGTAAACATAACCTCAAAGTATAATCTAGGTGATAGGTGAAATCAGCTGTTATATTATATGTCACTCATGTAAGTACGTGACCTCAGGCAGAATGCATTTTCAATGGTTGAAATATGGTGCCAAGATGAACAACTGACTGTGAATCCTGGTAAAATAACTCTTATTCCCTTTACTAGAAAGAGGAATTATGAGGTCAGAAGGTATCCTATGATCTTTGGTCAGGAAATAGTGTTTGGGGATCAGGTGAAGTACCTAGGCGTAATTTTAGAAAGCAGGTTAACCTGGATTCCATAAATACATAGACAAACTATAAGAGCTAAAAGCTTCATGTTCACATGTAGGAGGGCTGTGGTAAAAACATGGGGTGTGAAACCAAAACTGGTTATGTGGGTATATACCATGATAATTAGGACACTTGTGTCCCGTGCGGAAGTTGTGTGGTTGACTAAAATGGTCCGAGGTACAGCTAGTGAGAAGATGGACAGTATCCAGAGGATGGCTTCTTTAGCTATAACTGGTGCTATGTCATCAACCCCGACTATCACTTTAATTGCTCTCCTGGATCTACCCTCTGTAGGAATTTATTCAGGGACAAGCCAGGACGAGTACATATAGGCTGCAGCAGATGGGTTGTTGCAGAATCAGACTGCCAGCAATTGGACACTACATCATCAATCAAGTGATTTCTCATGAAGATTTTTTAAACATGCCAACAGATCTCAAGATTTCAAAGGTTTCTATTGCATAGTCTTTCAAGACTAAAATCTTCTCTAGAAAAGAATGGGAGTCTGGAAGAAAGTTTTAAGACGAGCAGGATATAGTCTGGTTCACGAATGGCTCGAAGACGGAAATAGGTGGGGGGGGGGGGGCGTGTGGAATCAACGGGATACAACCTGAGAGATCCATTGTCCTGTGCCTTGGTAAACATTCTACTGTATTTCAGACAGGAATGGGTACAATTTCCGAATTTCTTGAAGAGAATCTTACAGTGGGATATGAAAGAAAGAACATTTTAATTTTCACTGATATTCAAGCAGCGATTAAAGCGCTCAAGTCTTATAAGATTAAATCTAAAATGGTATAGCACTGCCTATCTCTACTGTCAAAGCTAAGCCGAAGGAATGAAGTCACGTTGATATGGGTCCCTGGACATGCTGGAATTGATGGAAATGAGAGGGCAGATGAACTAGCCGGAGTCTTGTAGGTCCGGAACCAGTTTTCGGAATTTCCTATGGTCATGCCAGAACAATTGTTGGTGGCTGGATGCAGGAGGAAATGTCCAGAGCTTGGAGAGATACAGAGGCAAGCGGGACTTGCTAAGGTGTTGAACAGGCCAAGTAAGAAAATTGCTGAAGAGCTTTTATTACTTGGAAGGTAAAACATGAGGTAGGGCTTTTAACAGGTCACTGTCACATCAGGAAACATCTAATCAGAATTGGAGTCGTTGATAATAACGTATGTAGGGAATGTCGTCTGGCCGAAGAGCACAAACTTTTAGCTCGCTGGTCTCCCAGGAGAAGAGGGAGAAAACATCCTAAAAATTCAATATGGAATATCAGCTCCTTCTTAAAGGATACAGGAATTAAGGTCGGAATAGGAATACGTGATGGCAAAAGATCTCTAGGTCGAAGTCAGTTGGAATTCTAGTTAGGAAGGCCACACAAAAAGAGGGGGAGAGAGAGAGAGAGGGGGAGAGAGAGAGAGAGAGAGGGAGGGGGAGAGGGAGAGAGGGAGAGAGAGAGAGAGACAGAATGTACGGACTTACACTCGCTTTTATAGGAGTTGATTATACATTATATACAACCTTTGTCCCCCAGTTGAAAGTTAAGTTTACAACTTCTAGGTTAGTTGATATTATAAGGGATACGGTTTTAGTAGGGATAATAAATCAAGCATAAACAGCTGATCAGCTTCTGCACGAAACGAAGCTTAGATTATACTATACGGTTATGTTTAAAACGTCTAGGTTAGTTTTATAGTTCATATTATAAGCGATACCAATATAGCAGGGATAATAACGGATATTATATAAACAGCTGATTAACTTTAAAGCTTAGGTTAAATTTTAAGGTTATGTTTACAACTTCTATAAAACATGATTGCTTAAAACCAACTAGTTTAGCAATAAAACATAATTTCCAGTCCAGAATGACAAACAGTTTGTTATTAAAGGAGTACAGTACTGTTTGTTATTAAGGAAGAAAATGTAATATTACAAAAAAATGCACAGTGTATAATCAGGTTACGCCCAAACCAAATAATATTCGTCCCGTCCTCTTGTTTACATTGTTTATTAATGCAGTCTCGAGCTAAACATTGTCAAAGGCGATTCGGCTTGTTTTCCCAGTATAAATTGTAATAAGAAAAGGGAACAGTAGAAGAAACTTACTTCTTTTATGAAATCTCGAATAATACGGTCTACTCGAGGGCGCGCCGAGTCAAGTCGGTTATAAACTTCAGAGGTTGGAAACTTTCATCAAAGATATTGCACTGTAAAACTTGCTTTAAAAATTATTTAATATCATCAGACCAAAGTCGCGGGGTCTTTTTGATATTACGTGACTCGGCAGAGCTCTGTTTTAAAACTTGAGATTTAAAATTTTCCGAAGTAGTTTTTTTTTTGTTCAGTTCAGTTCAAGAGTCAGTACAGATAAATAGGAATATATTATATACAGTTTAATATCAATAAGAGTGGTTTAACGTCCCTCGCATTCCGAGTAAATAAACCATATACAGAATTGATAAAAAGTTGGGAACCGGCGAGATTTCTAACCAAAGAAAATAGTCGACCTAACGTTTATCTATACTAATATTATAAAGAGGTAACATTAGTTTGTTTGTTTGTATGTAGGGGGTAATCTCTGGAACTACTGAACCGATTGAAAAAATAGTTTTACTAATACAAATAATCTACACTATCCGCCTGAGTAACATAGGCTAGAATCAATTTTGATTTAAGGGTAGAAACAACCCCTAAAACAATACATATTGTTATACTTTCATTAAAGCTAGAGAGCTGAAATGTTGTACATTTATTTCTTACAAGGTACAGTACATAGAAAAAGTAAACTAGATTTACATTTTGTCGTGTGCAGCCTAGGGGTGAAAATGTGATAACAACCCCTAAAACAATACAAATTAAATGTTTTATTTGCCAAAGTTAGTGAGCTGAAAATTTGTACACTTATTTCTTACAACATACATAGAAAAAGTATCATAGATTTACATTTTGTCACGTGCTGCTAAGGAGTGAAAAAGTGATAACAACCCCTAAAACAATACACATTAATTCTTTTATTTCCCTTAAAGTTAATGAGCTGAAAATTTGTACACTTATTTCTTACAACATACATAGAAAAAGTATCATAGATTTACATTTTGTCACGTGCTGCTAAGGGGTTAAAATGTGATAACAACCCCTAACACAATACAAATTAATTGTTTTATTTTCCTTAAAGCTAGTGAGCTGACATTTTAAATTAGTGTTTAGTCTAAAAAGATCTGTTTTAGAAAGGTTAGTCCCACAACAATAAAAATTTCAAAATTTGAAAAGTATTACACTTAACCGCAGGCCAGCTGTTTAGCCGTGCGGTAAAGTAACACAAAGAGGTATAATTACTTGACGCTGAATACATGCAGTTTAGTTTGCGTACAGCTGTAAGTATGTAAAAACGCGCTTTAATAAACAGCAGTGGGAAAAACAACTTATCAACTAAATCAAATACAAATCTCTATAATATATAAAAATGTATGTCCCTGTGTTCTCTATAGGCTCAAAAACTATTCGGCTGATTTCAGTAAAAATGTCACAGTATATCCATATCACTGCCAGGAGTGTTTAGACTTTACGATTATTACAGTCTGAGATTTTGAAATGGAGTTGCAACCTATGCAATAAATATGAACTAACTTCTTGCAAGCTATAAAGCTAAAATTATCCTTACATATTATTTCTCAAATGTGTTTTTTTGTCGCTAAGCGAAATCTCCCTGAATTCTTCATCAAAATTAATTATTCGAGCATAATTTTAAAGCTTATGTTCCCCGCTATTGACAAAAAAATATGCAAACACCTTAAAACTCATTTTCGATAAGTATAATGTTTGTGTAAAGTAATGTAAGTGTTTTTAGCGTTTTAGTGTTTAATGTTTAACGACCTCAAATAGAGGGATTATCTGATGATGGGACATAAGCACAGAAACCCGTAATAAAAGGAAATCTAGAAGTCACAGACGGTGTACAGTAAGTAGGCCTACTTGATAACTAAAACCGTAAGTTGTTACGGTTTACTAAAAGACTTTTTCTTCATTGCTGTTTTATTTTACTCAAAAAGTTTATATTCATTACTTTTAAGTTTATTGAACTATACATTTTTTCTTGGTAACTAATTTTAATTTTTTAAATAGTCTTATTTTTATTATTAATTATTTTTAGTCGTAGCAATAATTGGTTCTGATTGCAATAATTGGTCGTAGCAATAATTGGATTAAGTTTGTATGGATTTTATTTCCTTTAACTGAATATACTTATGAGTATAATATACAAATACCGGTACTATGGATACTTATCGAAAATGAGTTTTAATGTACCTATGTATTCAATTACTAGTGGACCCGACAATGTTTTGCTATTGCTTGATTTAACTAAGGGTAGTTATTCCATTCCATTACTTTGACGTAAGTAATCTAGTTGTTTTTATATCGCTTAAGAATAATATTTTAAAAAATCTGCTTGTTTGAAGTTTGTGCTAACTTCATACAAGCTGAATTTTTAATGTTAAAAATATTATATTTAACATTTAACTGTTAAATTTTAATGTTAATTAATTTTTAGCATCGCTGTTTTTATTAATTTGTATTTAATGTTATTGTATAGGGGTAGGACCCCATTTTAATCTATTTGTTAGCAGTGATCATATTATCCAAACTAAAAAACTAACATAGAAGTTGTAAACTTAACTTTCAACTTTTGCAAATAATGGTTTTATTTAATGTATAATCAACTACTATAAAAGCGAGTGTACACACGTACTTTCGTACTTACGTACGTGAGTAACATATAATATAACAGCTGATTTCACCTATCATTCGTAATAATTAAACAAAACCCAGCGTAGATTATACTTTTGGGTTATGTTTACAACTTTAATCATTATAATTTCTTGTGAAGTTAATATTTTTTAAATATAAGTTATAGAAGTAATGTATGCTATGATACGTTGTAAGGTTTGCTTTGAGGTTATAAACTTAATATAAATACAACCTTTTATCATGAATATATTCTTTTATACAAATTTAAAGAAGAAATACATATTTGTTTAGCTTCGGACACATTCGTACAATACCGAAAATACACTTGTCAGTTCGAAATATCGTAAACATTTCCAGGCTCGTGTTTCATTTGACCACGCCTACCAACGTTACGGAAAACAATGAAGTATTACCAGCTCAACTAGATTATACAGTAATTCATTTACAGTTATTGCATGAATCGTATACATGATATTAATCACAGTAAATTAACACTGGAAGACGTGGTAATTAAAGGTTTAAAGATACGGGCCCAAGGTTCCAAGTAAAAGCCTTTCACCTTTACGCAGTCTACAGTATAATGGTCCGCATAACCGGTTCGTAGTAAATAGTTTCTGGTCACGTCACGTTTAAACGCTTTTGTTTTGGACGTTATTGTTGAAAGATAAACGGTTTGGTTTCGCCGAGTAAACAGGTTTTATAAACTTGTAGGCACATCAACTATGACAGATGCTTAACATTGACCGTGGAATGCTTTTATATCATCACTGATCTATTCACCGGGTCATTTTATTTGTATAAAGGATTTAATTGCTTGTACGCGTATATTTCTTTGCTTTTATTAGCAAATTTCCATAGGAAAAATGAGCCATAGCAGTGGCCCTTATGGTAAGACCCAAGGTCGGGAGTAGCAAATGAGCATCGATCATGGTCCCCAGAATACGTTTTGGGGTGTCATTAAAAATCATATATATGTATATATGTGTTCGCACTCTAGCGGCCGCATTTTAAGTCCTATTTCGTCCAAATTTAGTACACACGTTGGTTGTCTACGTCGCTCGGACGAGTTCGTTAGATAAAATAATCCAACAACCGGAAGCACGTTTTTTATAGGAGAATGGTTTTTTAAGAGTTTTTTTCGAAAAACATAAATTTAGGATGTTATTTTGCACTTTTGCTTTTTTTTACGAGACCATACAGCTCGCTTGGTTCCCCCAAAATCGATTAAAACGTAAAATACCATAGAAGTACCAAGTTCAAAGCTTTGTGGTTTATTTTACCGTAGGGTTGGCGTGCGCAGCACGCAATGCATTGTGTATTAAAGATACTCCCAATATACGGAGTTCCAACACGGCGGTTGGCGTGCGAAGCACGCAATGCTCTGTGTATTGAAAATACTCCCAATATGCAGAGTGGCGTGCTAAGCACGCACTGCCTTGTGTATTGAAGATACTCCCAGTATGCGGAATGGCGTGCGAACCATTTTGCAGCTATTCAGCACCGTCGTGAATAGCCCTATTTCCCAAATTGTTGGTTGAAACCCTAAAACATAGGCCTATAAACTTAATTTTGGAAATTCGCTCAACTCACGTCAGCGGTTCAGCTGCGTGGTCGAATTACTTCTAAATGAACCGGAGTCACGCGTCAAGGTCTCCGTACTGTTTGCAGTTAAAGCAATTATTTGACCCGAACCGTCCATCCAACGACAATAACCAATTTTGGAGGAAATTATACATTTTTGGATTGATCAGTTCACGGAGACGGAAGCTTTAACACTCGGTACAACGCTCGAATGAAATGTACATTTTTAATTTCTTTTCACAAAATTTTCGAACCACATGAGCTTTTCCGTAGGCCTATAGTAAACGCTTCTAGTTTCAAACATTGTTCAGCTGCAGTAGCTTAGGGAACAAGAGGGGATGATTTTTGCAGTGAAAACGTCTATAGGCGTACCAAGTCCGAAAAATTTGCGGGCAGTGGATGGGATTTTGCAGTTCCTGATTTTTCAGCCTCGCTTTTTTCCGTCACGTTCTACTATATATAGTACACATGCGTATATAGCAGAGTATTAGTTTACTTGGTAATACCTCTGAAATGGACATTGCGCTTTCTCATTTCGTAAATTATTTTAAAACATTTTTACTAATAAATAGCTACACTATCTCTGAGTAACATAGGCATGAACATAACGTGAACATATAGTTCATTTTGATAAAAAAACATTTTTTATTTCAATACTTGTAAATTTAGTAGGAAAATTCTAAGGTTAGGCCTAGACTGATGAACCAACACATATTTTTTGAATGTATTTCCATTCATCGCAATAGAAACCATTTGAATAAAATAACAGACGAAACAGCTGATATTTCCATTAACAGCTGATTTCAAACTTTGAAGAAATTATTTGTATTTTTACCTTTAGATTACGTTTTTATTAAAGTGTAGACCTAAGCCTTCCTCTTTCTTTTAACCTTTATTATAACTGCTGTTTTAAAATATACGAAATAATTTGACTATTTACCATCTTAGCTTTATGGTTATTATTAATCATACGCCTTTATTATAAAGAAAACGTAACATATTTATGTGTATAGAAGGTTCCAGAGAGAGAGAGAGAGAGAGAGACAGAAATAGAGAGCCAAATATCTAATCATAATACAGATTAGATTGAGCGATATCATTGACTTTCTACCTGGAATAGATGTTTATATCTCACAGTGCGATTAAAATCAACCTTTTCTACTGATTTAAACTAAACTCACTACTCTTGATTTAAAAAAGATTGTTGCAAATCGTAAAACAGATTTGTATAAAATGTACAAATATGATAAAAGCTCGTGTAAAATATAATTGTTTACAATATTTTATTTTCAAACAATTTTTGACTACAACCGTCCTATGTTTACCGTAATATTAGGTACGACTCGTGGACAACAGAATGCGCCACATGTAACGTTTTGAATCCATCGATATAGTTCGTTGTTTGAATCTCAAACGTTCATTATCAATGCACCTTAAGATATGAACTTCATTTTTGGGTGTATTAAAACCTTTGTAGTAAAAACGCATTTAAAAGTATAATATTTACATTAATAATTTGAAAAATAACGTGAATTTGGCTGGTTTGGTTGTAAGTATTTATTCCTGTGTTATTTTCTTTCTATAAACTGATATGAGAAAATTAATACAACAGAGTGGTCTTTTTTTAGAAGCTTAGGTTAAAACTGCCCACCTAGCGCATTATAAAAAAATGTTTGAAATCAAATTAAAAATATTGGTCCCAAATAATATTTGGTTTTCTTTAAATAAATATTGATTTTGATTGAAACTGCATACATTATGTTTCAAAGAATAAAGACATTTTGTTTTAAAAGTGAAAGGAGCTAGCAGGGCAAGAGCCAAGTTAATATACTGTAATATTTACGTGCTATATTTAATGGACTAAATAATGTAATGTAGTAAGTTTTGAAGTCCTGTTCGTCATAGGGATTTATTTTTTTATCTTTCAGCAAAAACTTCAAGGCCAAATAGACACATTTGCTTTACGGTTGGGATTCTAAATTAGAATTTGCTTATTCTATATTTGATTTGTCACGAAAAAAAAGATTAAATGTTTGCGGTCGTGAGACCCTTGTCAGGAACGAAGTTCATCACGCTTTTTCTTCAATTCTTTTACCAGACTTAACGGCAACATACTCACATATTTTTAATTTTTCAATTGCCGTTTATTATTAGTTTGTTTTTTATACAAATATCTACTGTTTCCATACGTTTAATGTTATTATAATAAAGGCGTAGAATTAATTATAACATCAAAGCTAAGGTGGTAAACACCGTTAAATGTCCATTCATTGTAAATACATTCAATAAACATAAAATATTGGTTCATCCATCTAGGCCTAACCTAAAATTATTGTGTGTATGTTTAATTTATTTTACCTGCATTAACGGAAACATATACCGGTATACAATAATTTTAGGTTAGGCCTAGACTTGAAATTACTTTCTAGGCCTAACCTAAAATTTCTGCGCTTGACGATAATATCTGAACTACGCCGGACTGAACCAATCGTCTCTTAATTTAAATTCACGAACCAAAACACATGTTTCTTGAATGTATTTACATTAATTGCCAAAGCAAAAAATGTTTTAACACGTTTTTCGTTTCTCGTATTTTATATTTGCACTGATAACTTTTGGAGCCAACAACCAATTAATATCACTTTGATCGCTACGCATAACATTTTCTATTTGTCAACTCCTAAAATAACCCGCGTTAAGGAACTTCGTTCCAAAAGTTATTAAATATAGTCACAAGTATTTTAAATGATGTTATACGTCTTAAGAAATATATTAAACTTGTTTTCATATTTGCCTATCGAAGTACTGAAATTAAATTGGTTTTAGTATACCTTGTCAAAAGTAGTTCATGTTTTCCTTTCCTCTTAATTGTTGTCACAACTGTGCAAGTGTGTTACGCCTGACGATGCCTTCTGTTGAGGCGAAACAGCTACAGCAACAACTAAGAGGAAAGACAAACCTGAACTACAATACTTTTCAAAATGGATGACAAATCCAATGAAACTTTTGCCCTCTCCTTTGTCGGCCTGCCTGAACCACGCTGGGCGGGGAAATTACCGAGTCAAACAAACTTGTGACTAAGTTTAAGTGTTAAATTGAACGTTAACTAAGATGAACCTGTTCGGTGAATCGGATTTTACCGTCACGCTCTACTATATACAGTAGGCTACACATGTGTATATAGCAGAGTATATAGTTTACTTGGTAATACCTCTGAAGTGGACATTGTGCTTCCGCATTTCGTAAGTTGTGTTAAAATAGTTTACTTGGCAATACCTCTGAAGTGGACATTGTGCTTCCGCATTTCGTAAGTTGTGTTAAAATAGTTTACTTGGTAATACCTCTGAAGTGGACATTGTGCTTCCGCATTTCGTAAGTTGTGTTAAAATAGTTTACTTGGCAGTACCTCTGAAATGAACATTGCGCTTCCTCATTTCTTAAGTTGTGGTTAAATATTTACAAACCTCTGAAATGGACATTGTGATTCCTCATTTCGTAAGTTGTGGTTAAATATTTACAATGTAATACCTC
>JAGFPH010001339.1:0-15561 GCA_018207615.1 Philaenus spumarius | reverse complement strand
GGGGGTTGGAGTGCGAAACACGCAATACATTGTGTATTGAAAGTACTCCCAATATGGGGGTTGGCGTGCGAAGCACGCAATACATTGTGTATAGAAAGTACTCCCAACATGGGGGTTGGCGTGCGAAGCACGCAATACATTGTTTATTGAAAATACTCCCAATACAGGGGTTGGCGTGCGAAGCACGCAATGCATTATGTATTGAAAATACTTCCAATACGAGTGTTGGCGTGCGAAGCACGCAATGCATTGTGTATTGAAATTACTGCTAATACGGGGGTTGGCCTTGCAATGCACTGTGCGTCGGCCGCTTCTCACAGTGTTCAGTGTCAAGCTCACATGTGCGTCCTTAGCAGTGAACGTGATAAGCCCCATACCCAGGTATAGCCCCCCTAGAAAATATCGTATGGGCGCCCACGTACGTAGGTGCTCGCTAAGAAAGGTTTTCAAAAATTTCGAAATTTTAGGGGGAGTTTGGGAGGTAAAAGTTACTGAAAATCTCCGTAAGAAATACATACTGTAATATATTTATTTATGTATATTTTTTGGTTAATATACATTTAACTTTGATTTGTCTGTCCGTGCAAAGCCGGATCGGGCCAGCTAGTTAAATATGAACACAATAATTAGACCTAGACTGATGAACTAACATTTTATGATTATTGAATGTATTTCAACGCTTGAAAATAATATCTGAACTACGACAGACCGAAGCGAACATCTCTTGATTTAAATTGATGAACCAAAACGCATGTTTGTATAATGTATTTACATACATTGTCGCAGCAACTAATTTGATAACGCTTTTTCGTTATGCGTATTTTCTATTTGTAATTGCCATAGCAAAGAATTCGAAAACGCTTTATCGTTACTAGTTTTTTATAGTTGTCATTGCCATTGCAAGCAATTAATAATAATTTGACCACGCAGCTGAATCGCTGACGTGAGTTGAGCAAATTTCCAAAATTAAGTTTATAGGGGGAACCGGAGATTTGCCTACGGGTGTCAGGTAGATGGGGGGGATGCCGTCGGCAACCTCTTGGTGCGGAGATTTGCCTACGGTGGGGGCGGGAGAAAGAGAGTGTGAGGGAGGGAGAGAGACACCGTTTCTTATAGTGATTATTAAAGAGCATCCACCTTTCTCGTAATTATAATACGACGAAATATTATAATTATACAAATATTATAATCATACTGTTATCGGCAAAATACTGTGACTAAACAGTTTAGGTAAGTCCTCTAGTTTTTTTTTATTCTAATTATATAAAGTGATAATACGACGAAATATTATAATTATACAAATATTATAATCATACTGTTATCGGCAAAATACTGTGACTAAACAGATAAGGTAAGTCCTCTAGTTTTTTTTTTAATTCTAATTATATAAAGTGATAATACGGTACCTGTAAAGTGATAATTTTTGTACCTGGCAGAATTCTTTCTTTTATAATCGCTAGAAGAGTCTCTTTGTCTCTCTTCTCTACAGGAATCTCTCTCTCTCCCTCTCCCCCTCTCGCGCCCACCCCCAACCGTAGGCAAAACTCCGCAGTATGAGGAATTCGCGGATGGGGACCCTTTCTACCTGATACCCGTAGGCAAAACTCCTACACTCGTTTATAGGCCTGTATTATAGGATTTCTACCAACAATTTGGGAAATAGGTTTATTCACGACGCCAAATAGCTTCGCACGCCATTCCACATATTGGGAGTATTTTCCATACACAAAGCATTGCGTGTCTCGCACGCCAACCCCCGTTTTGGGTGTATCTTCAATACACAAAGCATTGCGTGCTTCGCACGCCAACCCCCGTATTGAAAGTATCTTCAATACACAAGGCATTGCGTGCTTCGCACGCCAACTCCACGATAAGATCCACTACATGGCTTTGAACCGGGTACTTCTATGGTATTTTCCGTTTTGATCGATTTTGGGGGAACGAATCGAGCTATAAGGTCGCGTAAAAAAACAAAATGTGCAGAATAACATAATACATTTATATTTGTAGAAAAAACTCTAACAAACATTTATTCTCGTAAGAATAATCTCAAATAATAGTTCCTTCCGGTCAAAAAACGTGCTTCCGGTTGTTGGATTTTTTTGCTAACGAACTCGTCTGAGCGGCGTAGACAACCAACATGTGTATCAAATTTGAACCAAATCGGACTTAAAATGCGGCCGCTAGAGTGCTAACACATATATACATATGATTTTTAATGACACACCAAAATGTGTTCTGGGAACCATGATCGGTGCTCATTTGCTACTCCCGGCCTTGGGTCTTACCATAAGGGCCACTGCAATAGCTCATTTTTTATATGGAAATTCGCTAATAACACGTTTTTCCGTTACGCGTTACATTTTCCATTTCTTAACTTCCCACTGCAACCTGCGTGGGAACTGCAAGGAACTTCTTTCCTAAAATAAAGTCAATCAATTTCAGAAATATCATGAACGTTGTCACTGTTTCCTGGACTACAACTGTTATTAAATAGATAATATTCTGGCTATTTCTAGCTTCGGACATGCGAGGCTGTAATATAAAACATTTCCGAGAGAAAGGAAAGATTCAACAACACGGCTCTGTCATTATACACGCTACTAAAACTGTCCCTTGTACATTCATTCATCAAGCCTCCGTACATTACCACCCCATGTTTCTGCCCAGATTAATCCTGGAACACCCACGGAACTGCTGCGGGAACAGATTACGTTGTGCTGAATTAACATAGATACAGTAAAGTACGGCAATCTCAGGGTCTCAATCTGTGCAACTATGTTCCGGAGGGCAGCTCTCAATTAACGTAAGACAGGAACTGTTATTTCGTCCGTCCAAATAGTTGGAATAAAAGCACAATAATGGACGGTCACAAATTGTGACGTTAAAAATGCCCTTATGGTAAGACCCAAGGTCAGGAGTAGCAAATGAGCATCGATCATGGTCCCCAGAACAGGTTTTGGGGTGTCATTAAAAATCATGTATATATTTATATATGTATATATGTGTTCGCACTCTAGCGGCCGCATTTTAAGTCCGATTTGGTTCAAAATTGGTGCAAGTATTGCTTGTCTACGTCGCTCAGACGAGTTCTTTAGCCAAAAAAATCCAACAACCAGAAGTAACTAATTTTAGAGATATTTCCTACGAGAATGAATTTCTTTAGAGTTTTTCTACAAATATAAATGTAGGATGTTATTCTGCACATTTTGTTTTTTTACGCGACCTTATAGCTCGCTTGGTTCCCCCAAAATCGATCAAAACGTAAAATACCATAAAAGTACCCGGTTCAAAGCCACGTGGTGGATTTTACCGCGGGGTTGGCGTGCGAAGGACGCAATGCATTCGGTATTGAAGATACTCCCGATATGCGGAATGGCGTGCTAAGCACGCAATGCACTGTGTATTGAAGATATACCTAATACAGGGGTTGGCGTGTTAAGCACGCAATGCGTTGTGTATTGAAAATACCCCCAATATGCGGAATGGCGTGCGAACCATTTTGCAGCTATTCAGCACCGTCTCGAGTAGACCTATTTCCAAAATTGTTGGTTGAAACCCTAAAACACAGGCTTATAAACTTAATTTTGGAAATTTGCGCAACTCACGTCAGCGGTTCAGCTTCGTGGTCGAATTGTTGTAATCTTAATATCTGTTGTTAAATATGAAAGCTAAATGGCTGGATTAGCAAATCCTTTGAAAATATTTAAAAGACCCATGGAAATGTAGATGGGATTGGGTAAGTAAATTTAATTATTGAAAATTTACCGGATTTAATTAATTATAGTTATGCAGATTAACCGTGGTATGTATTTATATATATGCAATGTGTATGCATATAGGGATATGGTGATATAATATGGTGATGTTATATCGATTTTCTTTCTTTTCAGTTGTTGGGACTAGGCCTAACTTTTGTAAATACAGTAATTGTAGTTAGAAATATTTTAAGTATTATGTTAATTTTATGTATATAGGCTGCTATTTTTGTTACTGGTTGTTAGACCTATTTCCAAAATTGTTGGTTGAAACCCTAAAACATAGGTTTGTAAACCTAATTTTGGAAATTTGCTCAACTCAAGTCAGCGGTTCAGCTGCGTGGTCGAATTATTGAGTGTTCCAAATGTATGTTTTATTTATTTTTTAAACGTGTTTTTATAATGTATTTTAATATGATTAATGTGAAAAGTTAAACAAATAAAAGAGCACTGTGGCAACAAAATCACACTGACTTGAATAAAAATCCCGAACCACAAAACAAGGAACAAAAACAATAACTAAACAACTAAATTGTAAGTTAGGTTTAATACGCTACGCAAGAGCAGAAATGCCATTAAAGTGTACACATGATGGGCAACTATTATTATTATTAGGGGGTTGTGTGACCTGGCTCCAGGACACACTGCACCTAAACCATGGGGTCCTCTGTGCCCCATGCCCAAGCAGCAGTTCACATCAAACCTGCCCATTTCGCGAAACGAAGGAGTCCTTGGAGGCCTTTCTCTCGTATATAACTGGTGTCAGGGAATCCTTGTCCCAGATATTTCTACCTCAGTGATGTGAGGCCGTCACATTCGTATAAAACGCGAAAAGAAGTTTCCTCCTTCCATCCACACCTCCGACATACTGGATTTTTCTCCAGCCCCTTCAGGTGGAGGTGGCTCTTTAGATAATTGTGTCCCGTCAGTAGACCGACCAAGAACCTAACTTCCGTCCTGCCAAGACCCAATTGTGTCCTGCTTAGATGTTCATCTAGACCATCAATGAAGTCGTGTGCATGTCTCTGACATTTTACCGCCTCTCTCCATCAGTGTAAGTGTTTTGATTGAATATCTTTTCATACACTTTCATTCCCATAGCCTCTTGATATTCCTATCGGTTCTGGGCCCATCGGTGGAGTTTCAGTTCATCTTCTAGCCAGTTTGTCTGCTATTTCAATCCCTTCTACTCCTTCATGTCCAGGAACCCAAACAAATCTTACTTGCCTACTGCTCGACAGACGGTCCAGCAGTAACTGACATTCCCAGACCAACTTTAACGTTGTTCTTGAAGCCATAATGGCCATTATGGCCGCCTGACTATCAGAACATATCGTAACATCTGTACTTATGCTCCCTGAGTCCAGTATACCTTTTACAAGTACTGTATTGCCTAGATCTCTGTTTGGAAGAGATAGAGTAGAGTCCCAGCGACACTGAGTATCTTTTCTGCGTGCACATACCGGCTCCCGTGCCTTTGTCTGTTTTTGACCCATCCGTGAACCAGATTTGTCCATTTCTAAGATTTACCTGTTTCCTTAGCCACTCTTCCACAGCCGGGAAAACAGCCTCTAATTTGCTATTAAAATGTGGCAATATTTCATGTCCATTCATTGTAAATACAATAAATAAACATAAAATGTTGGTTCATCAGTCTAGGCCTAACCTAAAATTTTGTGCGTATGCTTAATTTGTTTTACCTGTCTTAACGACAACATACATACATTAGTCTTCTTGCTTATCCGCCTTTCTTAGCTTTATCTTTCTCTCGCTTGACTCGTTTCGGGTTGACCCCATCTTCAGAAGCTTTGTTTGCTACTATCTAGCAAACAAGAAGATAGTAGCAAACAAAGCTTCTGAAGATGGGGTCTACCCGAAACGCGTCAAGCGAGAGAAAGACAAAGCTAAGAAAGGCGGATAAACAAGAAGACAAATGTTTCAAGCATCTTAGCGGAAATAATAATAACAAATGCAGTGAATACATACATTACTTAAAATTACTTTCTAGGCCTAACCTAAAGTTATTGTATGTAGGTTGCCGATAAGGCAGGTAGAATAAATTTACATACAATAACTCTGGGTTAGGCCTAGACTGATGAACGAACATTTTATGTTTATTGAATGTATTTCAGCGCTTGACGATAATATCTGAACTACGCCGGACGGAACCGATCGACTCTTAATTTAAATTGATGAACCAAAACACATGTTCCTTGAATGTATTTACATTCATTGCCGTAGCAACCAATTTGATAACACTTTTTCGTTACTCATATTTTATATTTGTCATTGCCATGCCAACCAAATAACACTTTTTTTCGTTACGCATTACATTTTCTATTTGTTAACTCCTACCTATATACTCTAATATATTATTATATTTAATTAATAGCCATGCTTTTATTTCAACACATGCTTGTGCTCTTCTGATTTCCTTTGTCTTTGGTGTCTATTTCCTTCAGCGCTCCGGAACAAAAGAAGGCTTCTTTTATATTCCAATGTAGGTCTACAGATCTCTTATTTGTGCAGCGTGACACGAACACCTTTTCAGTCTATTCTGTCAGACTTTTCACTTTGTTTTCATTCTTCCATCTACTTTGCCATTACTTCGAACAAGAAAAGACGGTAACAGTTAGATGGTAACCCAGTTTAGTTCGGCTTTAACGATGAGACAAGAAGCAATTATTTTACTTGTAAATAGTTTATTAGAAAACTTTATAAGGGCTTTTGGATTAAACAATTTAATATACGCATTACTTTTTCTATGGAATAAAATCATTTCGAAGTCTCAAAAAAGAAAACAAAGTTAAAACTGTACACGGCCTTTCCACGAGCGAAGCAAATAACCGAAAATATAGTTGGGGCGTAGATAAGTGAACCCCTTTCCCTCTAGACTTTAGGCACAATTAATAGTCATATTTTGGAAGAGTACTGTCGTCCTTATTTTCGTAAAATGAAACATAATCTATATACTATATTATATATATATATCTATTATATAAAAGCGAAATACCACTCACTCACTCACTGACTCACTCATCACGATTTCTCAAAAACTACCAAACGGATTGAAATGACATTTGGTATGTAGCTTCCTCTAGGGCCGTAGGTGCTCGCTAAAAAAGGGTTTGAAAAAATTCAAAATTTTAAGGGGGTTTGGGGGGATCAAAGTTATTAAAAAACGATTTCTCAAAAACTACCGAACGGATTGGAATGAAATTTGGTATGTAGCTTCCGCTAGGGCCATAAGTGTTCACTAAAAAAGGGTTTTAAAAAATTGGAAATTTTAGGGGGGTTTGGGGGATCAAAGTTATTAAATCACGATTTCTTCAAAACTACCGAACGGATTGGAATGAAATTTAGCATGTAGCTTCCTATAGGGCCATAGGTGCTCACTAAGAAAGGGTATGAAACATTTCGAAATTTTAGGAGGGGTTTTGGGGGATCAAAGTTACTAAAATCATAATTTCAGATCTATTATTATTATGACAATAGCGCTTTTATTATTTAAGATCTATATTTATAAACGCCAAATACCACTCACTGACTGAACATTTGAAAAGAATACAATTACGTTAAATAGTCTGAAAATACCAACCACCTCGGGCAACGCCGTACGGGTCAGCTAGTATATATATATATTATCCAAACACCACTAACCCACTCATCAAGAAATCTCAAAAACCTCCGAAAGGATTGGAATGAAATTTGGTACGTGGCTTCTTCTAGGGCCCTGGGTGCTCGCTAAAAAAGGTTTTAAAAAAATTCGAAATTTTAGGAGGGTTTGGTAGGGGGGGGGGGGGGGTCAAAGTTACTAAAAAAACAACGAATGGATTGGAATTCAATTTGATATGTAGCTTCCTCTAGGGCCCTATCTGCTCACTAAGAAAGGTTTTAAAAAAGTTCGAAATTTTAGGGTGGTTTGGGGGTCAAAGTTGTTAAAAATTATTGGAATGACATTTGGTATGTAGCTTCCTCTAGGGCCCAGGGTGCTCACTAAGAAACGTTTTCAAAAAATTCGAAATTTTAGGGTGGTTTGGGGGGTCAAAGTTGTTAAAAATCCCAATAAGAAATGCATAGTGTAATATATTTATTGATATATTTTTTTGTTAATATACCTTTAACTTTGATTTGTCTATCTGTGCAAAGCCGGATCGGGCCAGCTAGTGCATTACGAATACAGTAATGGTCGTCGTGAGACAATTTTCATATCGATACATAATTTGGTTTTTAAAATATTGCCTTTTTTCTACCTAAATAAGTTGAATGGGTGGATAAGTGATAAAAATTCCTAAAGAAGTTTAAAAAAAAAATCCGTTAAATAATGAAGGAAGTCAAAACAGCTGTTGGATCTTAACATAGTTATTTAAACGATAGCAAGAAAATAAAGTAAAAGAATGAGATTAAAAATAAAAAGCTTAATTTTTCTATAATTATAGGCACCGCAAACGTAAGTAATAAATCAAGATTTCGTACGAAATTGGATTACTGGTATTTGCCCACAATTGTGCAAAGTAGGTTATTTCCGACGCGACGCCTAGTAAAATTTAAAATTTAGTTTAATATTTCTATTACATATAAGTGTAGGCGTCTAATTATATTTTCCTGCAGCAGTTTAATAAAGTGCGTTTTTGCACACTCACAGCAGTGCGCAAACTAAACTACACGTGTTCAACGTCAAGTAATTATACCTCTTTGTATTACTTCACCGCAAGGCCAAACAGCTGGCGTGCGGTAAAGCAATACTGTGCGCAAAGTGAACAGCTGGTGTAGTCTAAGTTTTGAAAATGTTGATTGTTGTTGGACTGACCTCTGTAAAACGTATCTTTAAAAAAAACTAAAACACTAATTTAAAATGTAGCTGTAGGAAACACGTTGTGTGTCTAGGGTGCAAAGTTTACACGTCGAATGTTTATCTCGCGCGACAAACACATCTTTGCACCCTACGCTATACACAAATAACTATTTAAATTCCTAGCTATAGTTTCGTATAACATTTTAACGTATTTAAAACAACTTCACTTCGCACCATTACTGTCCACCAACACGGACACAACTAATAGTATTAACTAATTCAGCGCATAAACAATGCAAAAAAACATTGTTCAAACAAATCTAGACGGAAAATTCCATTTTTTCAAAGTTGAGACTCGATTGTAAATAACTCCACTAATTATTTACCCTAATTATTACTTACACGCCTAATACTAAATGATTACAAATTCCTCTGAATACTTAATTTAAAATATAAGTTACGTTCAATGCTGTATCTTTTGTTTAGTACTAATTCCATGTAAAAATGCGCATAATTGAAAAGCATCTATTGAAATTGTAATATTTTTAAATGAATGGAATTGAATTCGTGCATGTAAAATTATTCCGTCCACATACTTTAATTACCTTGCAGTTTTTAATTAATTGATTTAATTATGGAGTAACTGGAAATATTTCCAGTTTTAATACGGCTTGCGTTGTTTAAACCGAATTAATAAATAGTGTTTCTTCGAATTCAATTATTTAATTTAAACAACTTCTAAAAATAAAACTCATATTAAACTCTCTAATCACTCATATTGTATTCAAAGAACTTTACAGACAGTAACAGACTAACACGTTCGTATAACAAGTAACAAAGGAGTTTACACTACTATCACAGAACTTTACATTTTACCAAACATTACTAATGATAACGCCCTTTAAAAAATGTTAAAATTATCCACTGTACCACAGGTTTACCAACATTAAAAAATGTAGAATTTCGGGGAAATGAAGAAACCCAATTATAAAAGATTTCGATTGGTAACTTAGGTCGAGTGGTGGGGATAACGTATTAAAGGGTTTTCTCACGGAGTAAATTAGTTATAGTTTGAATGCCACTAAAGATGACGACTTTGTAGATGAAACGCGTTTGAAGGATATACGTATTTTTGTGAGAATTGTGTTTTTATTCTGAGAAATTCGTCATGAACGTTAAAGACAAAACAAAATTAAAACCTCTTATAAAAAAACATGCAAAAATAAGCTACCTTCTCGAGTAGCCTAATATTAGTTTAAAACTTTCATGGCAAAGATCAGTACTGGTTATAATTTATTGTATTTTCAAAAAATAATAACTAATGTAAGGTTTATATTAAAATTGAAACCAATTTTTAAACTTATCCGCGTGCTTATTTGGTGTTATTTGTTATTATTTTTAATTTGAAATAATTTACCTGCTTACACGCTTCCTCAGCAAGTGTTAATTTAATTAAATTACAAGCGAAAAACTTGGACCAAGACCGGGATTTCAACCCTGGACATTTACCACATCTAGAGTGGTCAGGGTAGCTCAGTTGGTAGAGCGTTACCACGGAATGGTATATAAAGATCCTGGATTCTATTCCCGGTCTCGGTCCATGTTTTTTTCACTTGTTATTTAATTAAATTAACCCTTGCTTAGGAAGGGTGTAAGCAGGTAAATTATTACAAATTAAAAATAGTTATATTTTTGGTTAAATTAAAGTTAAGTAATAATACTTTTGTAAGGAATGAACTTTCTCAAAAAGTAAACAATTATATGATTTGTGTTTTGTTACATTATTTGTTTTCTCAGTTTTTGAATAGTACATAGCAAGATTCAGTAAGATTCAATGATCTGCCTTAGGTAAAAATAATTGACCGAGCGAAGCGAGGTCTCCGTTTTTGCTCGACCGTTCGACATTTCGTCTGTCTGTCTCAATATTGCGGCCAAACGCCTTGACCGATTGTGATGATTTTTTTCGTGAATGTTCCTTATTCCTAGGCCGAGCTCTGTATATATACGGGGTTTCAATTTTTTTATTTTTAACCACTTAAATAAAATGGCCGCCGCACCGTTTCTCTCTGTGTAAGTTTTTTCCAAAGCCAGTTTGTGGCTTAACCGTAAGTCGAATTTAAAAACGAATAACATTTTGCAATGTTGATTTTAAACAAAATTGTATTCTTGATTTTTTCCGTATCTCTAACGGTAAGCTGACAAAATGGCCGCAAAATTCAAATTTGGTAAAAATCCAAGTTTTTGTATTTTAACCATGTTTTTATATGTTTATTCTAAACCAACTCAAAAGTGTTACGTACCTTTTTTGTAGATAAAGGTTCAAAGAATTCATACACGCCAGTAAAAAAATGATTGAAGTAAAATTAACAAAGTTATTAGCTCAAGAAACAAGCATGTTCACTAACGAAAGGAAAAAGTTCAACTTTAGGCCTACATAAAAAGTAGTAAAAATGTTTTGTAATTTTTTTCATTAATATAAAAAGGTTTCTTAATTTAGTTCTAAATAGAACTGTATAAAAATATTGAACGATTTTAAATTTCTTATTTGGAAAATACCAGTTTTTATGTTCCTATTGCCAGACTGCTAAAAAAACTAGGCCTATTTTGGGATTGAATACTATATCCTTTGCCCAAAAATGACATATTATTATAAGAAAGTGTAGAGAATAAATCAAAGAATTGAACTTTATACTTGTAAATTATTATTCCATAAACGTATTTGACTTTGCTTTATTTCAATTACAAAATGAGATGAAACAAATGAAACCTCGCGGCGATAAAGACATACAAAAAATGACCGTTGGACAGCGTGGGAAGTGTTGTCCATGGGTTGAGATCACTGTCACGACGCTTTAACATCGTTTGTTTTCATTATTTCTAATATTGGAATATGATATGGAACTGTAAATACATTGTTAAGCTTTAGTTATTTAAGTATGTAAATATTTAATTCTATGTTTTAAATAGAATTACCTTTACGCATTATTAACCTAAATAAAAAACGATGCCTCTAAAAGAAAATCTTTAGCAGTTAAAGCTCAAGAAAAGAAAAAAACGACATCTAGAAACCCCGGAATCGCGGAAATTGCAAAATAATGTTTCACTGGCTAAACCTTCTGCTTACTTCCTTACTGGCACAATATTTTTAACCTAAGCTCAAAACCACATTTGTTATTTCAACGAGCGAAGTCTACTGTTCATAGAGCTACTAGTGCAAATATTCTTATTTATGTAGAGTGATAAAAACCAAATAACAAAACAACCAGTGCTGAAGAATAGAATATGCGTTCATATCGCGGCAAACGATTGAGCATAAATACATTTCGTGTAACTGGAACCATAGTGTTATTTAATTTTTGGAATCGGTAAAACTAGGTTAAAGAAAAGGAATATGTGAAGTAGGAGATACTTGTGTCTTCAGGTTCCCGGATTTCCTACAAGGACTAAATCTCAAGATATATTGAGTAGGGGGGGGATTGAATCAGCAAAGGAAATAAACATACAAGAAGGGGGTGGAGAGTTGGCATTGTGTTCCGTGAGATTTATTTATACCTTGCAACCCTTCTCTTGAACCTTTTGTTTGACATATACGCATTCATTACTTATCAATTAGTACTTTAGACAAGTGTGTTTGGAAAAAATCGTATAAATTAAGATTAATTAAGATAAATTATGAGTTTATAGTTTATACAAAAATAAATATAAAAATTGAGATTACTAATTAAATAATTCGACCACTCAGCTGAACCACTGATGTGAGTTGAGCAAATTTCCAAAATTAAGTTTATATGCATGTTTTAGGGTTTCAACCAACAATTTGGGAAATAGGTCTACTCACGACGGTGCTGAATATTCCACGTATTGGGAGTATCTTCAATACACAAAGCATTGCGTGCTTTGCACGCCAACTCCCTTATTGGGAGTATCTTCAATACACAAAGCATTGCGTGCTTTGCACGCCAACCCCCGTATTGGGAGTATCGTCAACACACAAAGTATTTCGTCCTTCACACGCCATTCCACATATTGGGGGTAACTTCAATACCCAAAACATTGAGTGCTTCACACGCCAACCCCTGTATTGGGAGTATCTTCAATACACAAAGCATTTCGTCCTTCACACGCAATTCCACATATTGGGGGTATCTTCAATACCCAAAACATTGAGTGCTTCACACGCCAACCCCTATATTGGGAGTATCTTCAATACACAATGCATTGCGTGCTTCGCACGCCAAACCCAGATAGAATCGACCACATGGCTTTGAACCGAGTAGGTACTTCTATGGTATTTTACGTTTTGATCGATTTTGGGGGAACCAAGCGAGCTATAAGGTCTTGTAAAAAAACAAATTCATTCTCGTAGGAAAAAAAACGTGCTTCCGGTTGTTTTATTTTTTTGGCTAACGAACTCGTCCGAGCGAAGCAGACAACCAACATGTGTACCAAATTTGAACCAGATCGGATTTTAAATGCGGCCGCTAGAGTGCGAACACACACATATAAAAGAGGGGTTTATGTAGCTTAGTCTTGGGCTAAACTAGTTCTAAGTTTTTAGTTGTAGGTCATGTACGACTGAGGATGACGACTTTGTCGTTGAAACGTATTTCATCATTAAACGTATATGTGTGAGAATTTGTGTATTGTTATTATTATAAAAAAAAGTATTTGCTTATTAAAATATTTTTAATGTTGATTAATCTGTTATATGTCTATCACCTCTCCAAGCATAGTTTTATTCTTATAACGGATGTTATACATCTAACGTTACTTTTGGGTGGGTGAGTTATAAAATTTTCTCCTGTGATGCCCATAAATTAACCTATGCTTTTCTAACAATAACATAATAAAAAATAGAACTTTTCAGTTAATACCGTGGCACAGACCTACATTGAGTATTTCTACACCATCTTGCGAAGTGTAAGAACCAAGCGTTTGCATGTAAATCACGTTTTTTCTTTTCAAATAGCTTCGTTTTGTTCGGCAAGTAAATACATCGAACGATGTTTGTGAATAAGAAATTAGGTTTGTCCAAAGTGATCGAAATCGTTTCTTCGCCTTTACTTTAACAAGGGTTTAATCCGAGACGTGACTCCATTGGCTGTGACAGTCAACACTGACTCTAAGTGTAAATATTTCCTTCAAGGGAGTAAAGTGGACTGTTTGCACACGCGAGTGCAGTTGACAAAGTTGATTTCTATTATTAAGAGTTATAACAATACTTCAAGAATAATATTCAATCTCGTGTCTTTTTATTAAGGATAAAGTAGTTAAAAAACAAACTAAAGGTTTTAAGTACTTAAGTTTTGTTAGTAGTACTAACGTAAAACTAAAGTATTTAAATAGCACATCCAGTCCTGTGAGGCAAATACAAACATAAATTAAATATTTCTGAGTAGAAATTTCACTAACAGTTGATTTCATTGTATTGAGTCAGATTTTTGTTTATGAGCGGCTCAAGACATGTACTTTTTAACCTTTATTAGCGAATTTCCATAGGAAAAATGAGCTATTGCAGTGGCCCTTATGGTAAGACCCAAGGTTGGGAGTAGGAAATGAGCACCGATCATGTTTCCTAGATCACGTTTTGGGGTGTCAGTAAAAATAATATAAATATATATGTGTTTGCACTCTAGCAGCCGCATTTTCAGTCCGATTTAGTTCAAATTAGGTACACATGTTGTTCCAAAAATGCTTAGTTTTCCAGATATCCGCCGTTTCGTTTTTTTAACAAAATAATTTATATCTGGAGAACGGTTGGACTGTTTGAGTTCAAAATTGGCATTAAGATTAACCCAACAATGATCTATCTCAATAAAAATGAACGATTCTATGCAATCATGCGTTTCGAAATGGCGGCTGAAAATTTCAAACCCAAATTACTCCAAAACCGTACATTTTAACAAAAAATGTCAAGACACCTTTTTTGTAGCCCTTTTGATTCCCTATCGGATTTTGTAAGTATAAAAACAATCGATGAATGATAATAGTTAAGTTATGAGTAATAATTGGTTCGTTCAACCCGGCACCCTATACCAACACAGTAAACACAACAATATTGTACGTACATTTGCTGTCATTATCTTTAACTTAACTGTTATCCTTCCTCCGATTGTTTTGATAGATACACCATCCGATAAGGAATCAAAAGGGCTATAAAAAAGATGCCTTGATATTTTTTTGTTAAAATGTACCGTTTTTTAGTATTTTAGGTTTGAAATTTTTAAACAGCCGCCATCTTGAAACGCATGATTGGATATAATCGCTTATTAGCGAATTTCCATGGGAAAAATGAGCTATTGCAGTGGCCCTTATGGTAAGACCCAAGGTCGGGAGTAGCAAATGAGCACCGATCATGGCACCAAGAACACGTTTTAGGGTGTCATTAAAAATCATATAATATATATATATCTAAATATGTGTTCACACTCTAGCGGCCGCATTTTAAATCCGATTTGGTTCAATTTTGGTACACATATTTGCTGGTTACGTCGCTCGGACGAGTTCGTTAGCCAAAAAAATCCAACAACCGGAAGCACGTTTTTTGACCGAAAGTAACTATTTTTTTGAGAATTTTCCTACGAGAATGAATTTGTTTTTGAGTTTTTTCTACAAATATAAATGTAGGATGTTATTTTGCACATTTTGTTTTTTTACGCGACCTTATAGCTCACTTGGTGCCCCCAAAATCGATCAAAACGTAAAATACCATAGCAGTACCCGGTTCAAAGCTACGTGGCGGATTCTACCGCAGGGTTGGCGTGCGATGCACGCAATGCATTGTGTATTGAAGATACTCGCAATATGCGGAATGGCGTGCGAAGCTATTTAGCACCGTCTTGAATAGACCTATTTCAGAAATTGTTGGTTGAACCCTAAAACATAGGCCTATAAACTTAATTTTGGAAATTTGCTCAACTCACGTCAGCTGTTCAGCTGCGTGGTCGAATTATTTTAAATGTTGATGTTTACATTTTGTTTTTGAAGTAACAGAAAGTTTTAAAAATA
>JAGFPH010001338.1:272455-283589 GCA_018207615.1 Philaenus spumarius | reverse complement strand
TTTTCTTATTTAACTAATGTCTTAAAATTTGGAAATGCAATTATGAACGAGTTTTCAGGTGTATCCTCAAAACTGATCATATGATAACGCAAAACGGTATGATTTTCATTAAAAGAATTTACTAAAATATATTTTCAGGTGGAATATATACACAAGTATAGATACATCTTTGGAAAATTGCATTGTTTAATGACTTGACGTCCTTTATATCCCTTTTAATTCCCTATTGGATGGTGTAACTTTCAAAACAATCTGATGAAGATTAATAGTTAAACTATTTATACTAACGACCGTTGGTTCTTGGTGAAATTCCATTATAATAAATAAATGGCACAGAGGACCTCATGGTTTAGGTGCAGTGGGTCCCGGTGGTGGATCACACAAATCCCCTAATAATATCCCTAATAATAGTTAAGTTAAACACAATAACAAGTCACAATTAAATGCGATTTTAACAAGACCAAACTCGAAACACATTTTCGTTTTTCATATATACAGGATGAGAGGATATACTTTGAACAATTGTTTTATCATTAGTTCTGCATTTGAAGTTACTAAAAGCAGTTCTCTGTAAAATTTCATCACAAAATGAGCTAAAATGCTTTGTTAATGGGCGGACAGGCATGACGAAATTTTAAATCTGTGTAAAGGAAACATAAAAGTAATAGTTCACAATTACATATGTAAATCTCTTCTTTTAAACAGCTATACAGTAATTGCATTTTTCATAAGCCTAAAAAGAAATAAATAGTAAGGTTTTTGCTAACTAAAGGTTCTGTTATAATTTAAGGAAAGAATGACCATGCAGCTGAAATACCTAGTAGGATCAAAAAGTAGTAGGCCTGAATAATTTAAATTTTTTATTGAACAAATGTACAAATTTTTAGTAGTCCTCGAAGTAGCACCCTTGTGGTCCAACACAACGCGTACATCGCGATTTCCACTGCGAGTACGCCCCCTGGAACTTACTTTCCGGGATCCCCTTTAGAGACGCAGTCACGGCCCCTTGGATGTCTTCTACGGAGCTGTATCGGTTTTCCTTGAAGTCCCGCTTGAGCCGAGGAAAGATAAAGAAATCCGGCCGTGCCAGATCGGGACTGTAGAAAGGGTGGGGCAACGTGGCAACCCTGCTTGGCCAGAAACTCCCTCACCAGCAGCGCGATGTAGCACGGCGTGGTGAAGGTTCCAAGAATCGGCGATGTCTGGCCGGACGCGTTTGCACAACCTGTCAACACGTCCACGTATGATCTGGCATTCACAGTTTGTCCAGAGGGTACAAACTCCCTGTGAACAACACAACGACGGTTAACAAAGCAGATGAGCATGGTTTTGACCCTTGACTTGCTCATTCTGGCTTTCTTCGGTTGGTGTGCTACTGTTGAGCGGCTCAAATCCTCGTAGGCGCCCTTAATCATTCCGAGGGTCTCCGTCGCTGTTTTCCCGAGTTTGACGCAGAATTTAATGGCGAAGCGCTGCTCTAGATTTTTCTCCATCTTGAATCGCGACGTCACTTCTTAAAAGAGGTCCACGGAAATCGACGTGCTTACTCTCCGCTTGCCGCAGGCGACTGGAAAATATATCGGCCTCTTCGGAAGGCTCCGCACTACCACGCCCAGGTAGACCGACCGCCAACCTTCGCTCCGTTCGCGCTACAGAAATTCAGTCCTACTATTTTCTGATCCAACCCTGTATCTTGTGGTCCTTTTTTTAGGCCAGTGAATATATTTTGACGACATTTGTGTTAAAAACAATATATAAATATTTACCAATGAAAGAAACTATAGTTTCCGTAAACAAAATGTAAATGTCTTTGATTATCACTTTATCGTGGGCACTATTCAATCTCACAAACTTTTGCATGGAATTCAAAAATTTGTCTCACAAATTTTGAAACATTCCCAGATATGTTTCATCATGGAAGCCGATTTTTAAATGTCTTATAGACTTAGAGTGTTCGAGACATTTTAAAATTGACTGTACTGGAAAATGGCGGGATTTTTTCAAAATTCGCTAAGCGGGTATTCCAATTTTACGTAATTGTAGGCCTAAAGTAGGTCGTTCATTGAAAGTGTTTTTTAAGGTTGTATAATTTAAGGGGTATCAATATTGCCCCGGATAAAACGATCACCTTGAAGGCCGACATTTAATAGTTACGAATTATCTTATATCTTGTAAATTGTATTAGCTAGACTTATTAGCTGTGTTTCATTAGACTAATAAAGAGTTAAATGTTAATTACAAACGCGTGCATACCTACAATTTCTCAAATCAACATTTTCACTATTCAAATAATTGTTTTTTTATTCCTAAAAAAATTAACGGTACCAGGAACTGGCACATACTTTCTCACAAACATATTTAAATTACTAAACAGATTCACAGTGACTTGTAGGGTGGGGTAGGAGAGTTTTTTTTTATTAAAGTTGGAGATTAACTAATAAATATTATTATTATTATCTAGAGAGAAAACTATTCGATCGATTTCAAAAAAATTTGCACCAAACACGTCAATTAGGACTTTATAGATGCACGTAAAAAGGTTTTGAAAAATTTTGAAAAACAACCCCCTTTATGGCCAAAAAACCCCAAAAATCAGTTATTATTATTATTATTAGCTAAACGAGAATTTTTAGAAAGATGCGGGTTTCTGTATATGGTAGGGCACATTAAAGGCTACAAATAAGCCAAATTTTATCAAAATCGTTAAAGCCGTTTTTTTATAAAAAAATAATAACTGATTTTTTGGGGGTTTTTTTGGCTAAAAAGGGGGTTGTTTTTCAAAATTGTTCAAAACCCTTTTTCGTGCATCTATAAATTCGTACTGGACATGTCTGGTGCAAATTTGGTTGAAATCGATCGAATAGTTTTCTCTCTAGCTTTGTATACTTTTATTAAAGTAGGCGATTAATTAATAAATATTATTATTATTAGCTAGAGAGAAAACTATTCGATCTATTTCGAACAAATTTGCACCAAACACGTCAATTAGGTCTTTATAGATGCACGTAAAAAGGTTTTGAAAAATTTTGAAAAACAACCCCCTTTATGGCCAAAAAACCCCCATAAATCAGTTATTATTATTATTATTATTATTAGCTAAACGAGAATTTTTAGAAAGATGCGGGTTTTTTTATATGGTAGGGCACATTAAAGGCTACAAATTAGCCAAATTTTATCAAAATCGTTAGAGCCGTTTTTTTATAAAAAAATAATAACTGATTTTTTGGGGGTTTTTTGGCCAAAAAGGGGGTTGTTTTTCAAAATTGTTCAAAACCCTTTTTCGTGCATCTATACAGGCGTACTGGACATGTCTGGTGCAAATTTAGTTGAAATCGATCAAATAGTTTTCTCTCTAGCTTTGTCTACATACAGACATACATACAGACATACAGACATACAGACAGACATACAGACATACAGACATACATACAGACAGACATTTTGTAAAAACCACTTTTTTGGACTCAGGGGGTCCCAAAACGGATATTTCCACAAAAATCTCAACATCGATTTTTTTTGCGATCACTATACTTTCTCTACTATAGTATAGTGAGAAAGTAAAATTATCGAATCTTTAGTCTAAAATTGTAAATGCATGTTTACTTATAAACAAAATTCATGCTTATTGCTTAGTTGCCGTATATTTTCTAATTTAAGAAAAGAGACAATTCAAAACTGTTGATTAACTTACAATTCCAAGAATAGAACCATATTACACGGGACCTTTTAGGTAAACGTATCAAATAAACACTCGTACAAATAGCGCGCTTTCTCGTGTAACATATTTATTGTTACAATATTTGAAGAGCTGAGAAGCCAAGGGGTATAAGTGTAATGAAGTTAGTATTGAGAAAACTCAGTTTAAAATTAAACTGTTATAATCAAATTCAGATAAAACCACGATCACTAAAACTAGTATATTTTTAATTGCTAGGTTCGAGACTACAATAACAACAAAGATTAATTTGATTTTCATCCTCTTATTCTTTGTTATCAGCCAATATTTGATAAATGTTGTCACTTGTACCCCTGGGCTGTTAACACGTTCACTGCTAAGGACGTACATGTGAACTTGACACACAAAAATGCGAGTACTTTCAATACACAATGCATTGCGTGCTTCGCACGCCAAACCCCCGTATTGGCAGTATTTTCAGTACACGATGCATTGCGTGCTTCGCACGCCAACCCCCGTATTGGGGGAATTTTCAATACACAGAGCATTGCGTGCTTCGCACGTCAATTTTACGCCTATGAACGCACATGTGCGACCGCTTTAAAATACTAGTGATTATTACGCAGAAAGGTTCAAAAATAAAAAATAAAGTTATTTTTTACTTATTTAGGCTATAAATATAAAAAATAAAAGGTCAGCTCCTAGCATAGGAAATACGAAATTTGCGTAGCGGTGAACGTGTTAACATGAATTAGAAGTTATGTAGTAAAACATAGGTTACAAGTAAATTACTTATGTAAAGTAAAGCGACTTGCATCACGTGTATCCCTTGGCTTCTAAGCCAAACAGCTCTTCTACGAAGTAGTTTTTTTCGCCACTAGATCTCAGCACATGATAGACTTACAGTTATATTCCTTGATCACATACATTTTAAAGTGTTGAAGAGCCAGTTTCTGCACTTAACTCCATTATTCAAAAAATATCACTTGTACCCCTTGGCTTCGCAGCTCTTCATTTGATAGGTTTAGTGTATTACAATAAAGGATCTTTAAGTTTAATAATACGACCAAAGTAGGAAATTGCAAAATAATGGCAACAAAGATAATTGCAAGGCCGAGCATGGGAACATCACACGAATAATAAAGCCTGCTGAAGAATTATATTCCTTCCTGTAACTTACCCAAGGTGACAAATGAGATCAGCTGTAACTTGATTGCATCTTACCTAGAACAAACACAATGCGAATTGCAATTAGGAGACAATGCAAGTAGCGAGAGAAATAAACATTCTTCTTTGTAAAATGCAATAAATTTATTTTGATAGAATCTATTGTTTATACAAGGTACGGATGTAGTGAATCGCCTACAAGGGCGATCTTTAATAGCGAACTTCTATAGGAAAGATGAGCTATTGCAGTGACTCATATGGTGAGATCTAGGGTTGGGAATAGTCAATGAGCACTGATCGTGGGCCATACACATATACAAGTAACACCCGTAAGCTGATAGTGTTCGCCGAAACAGCGCTGCAGGTATACGGACCGAAAACAATCTACTGAAGGTAATTATAATTCAGGGTGCAAACATCTGGAGCGGGTTCCTTACATAAAAATAAATAAAAAAGTTCCTATCAACATGTGCCCTAAAACGCTACCTTTTCCAGATATCCGCCATTTTGTTTTTTTTACAAAATAATTCATATCTAGAGATATGTTTGACTGATTGAAATCAAACTTGGCACAAAGTTTAATTAACCTAACAATGATCTGTCTCAAGAAAAATAAACGATTATATACAAACATGCAATTCAAAATGGTAACCGTTTGAAAATTTCAAACCTAAATTACTAGAAAACAGTACATTTTGACAAAAAATTTCAAGATAATTTTTTTGCAGCCGTTTTGATATTCCCTTTCGGATGGAGTAACTGTCAAAACAATCGAATGAACGATAATAGGTAAGTTAACGATAATAACAGCGTATGCACATACAATATTGTTGTGTTTACTGTGTTGGTAGAGGAAGCCGGGTTGAACAACCAATTATTAACCATAACTTAACCATTACCCTTCATCCGATTGTTTTGACAGTTACACCAACCGATAGGGAATCAAAAGAGCTGCCAAAAAGATGTCTTAATATCTTTTAGTAAAATTACGATTTTTGAGTAATTTAAGTTTGAAATTTTCAAACGCCGCCATTTTGAAACGCATGATTGCATATAATCGCTTATTTTTCTTGAGACAGTTCATTGTTAGATTGAACTTCATACCAAGATTGAAATCAATCAGTCAACCATTTCTCTAGATTTAAAGTATTTTGTAAAAAAACAAAATGGCGGATATCTGGAAAACGAAGCGTTTTAGGGTACATGTTTATAGGAACATTTTTATTTATTTTTACGAAAAAAACCCACTCCAGAAGTTTGGCGTCCTATTTAAGAAACACCCTGTATGTAGTTGTTCGCGCTCTAGGGGCAGTATTTTGCTTCCGATTTGGCACACGTTGGTTTTCTAAGTCGCTCGGATTAGTTCATAAGCCAAAAAATCCATCAACTGGAAGTAGGCCTACGTTTTTTGACAAGAAGTAAATTGTTTGGAGATTTTTCGTAATAGAATGCATTTTTTGGGGGGTTTTACCCAAAAAATGAATGTAGGATATAGGCGGCACATTTTATTTTTTACACGAGCTTAATTTTTACTTTCTCACTATAATACTATAGTATAGAGAAAGTATAGTGATCGCAAAAAAAATCGATGTTGAGATTTTTGTGGAAATATCCGTTTTGGAACCCCCTGAGTCCAAAAAAGTGGTTTGTACAAAATGTCTGTAAGTCTGTATGTATGTCTGTATGTATACAAAGCTAGAGCGAAAACTATTCGATCGATTTTAATCAAATTTGCACCAGACATGTCAAGTAAGCCTGTATAGATGCACGAAAAATGGGTTTGAACATTTTGAAAAACAACCCCCTTTTTGGCAAAAATCCCCAAAAATCAGTTATTATTTTTTTATAAAAAAACGGCTCTAATGATTTTGATAAAATTTGGCTTATTTGTAGCCTTTAATGTACCATATGTACCATATGCAAAAAACCCCATCTTCTTAAAAGTTCTCGTTTAGCTAATAATAATAACAACTGATTTTTGGGGGGTTTTTGGCCAAAAAGGGGATTGTTTTTCAAAAGTTTTCAAAACCTTTTTTCCTGCATTTACTGTATAAAGGCCTAATTGACGTTTTTGGTGCAAATTTGTTCGAAAACGATCGAATAGTTTTCTTTCTAGCTAATAATAATAATATTTATTAGTTAATCTCCAACTTTAATAAAAAATCACCTCTCCTACCCCGCCTACAATTATGAAGTCACAGTGAATCTGTTTAATAATTTAAATATGTTTGTGAGAAAGTATGTGCCAGTTCCTGGTATCATTTATTTTGTTCCTCTATCATTGATCATTTTAAACTGTGCTTTCAATACATAAGTAAAACATTGATTTTTTAGACTTTTAAGTTCTCTAGCTCCTAAACGGTTGGATTTATGAAAAATTTTTCACTATTAAAAAAGTCTTAAAATGGTCTTTAGAGTTCGGATACACCGTAAACAACAGGGTGTTCCATTCCAAATTATCAATTTGACCGCCACATTGGAAAATGACGGTAAATTTTTGAAATTTCAAATTCATATTTTTAATAGTGACTAAAAAAATAGCTGAAGCCCCCCCATTTAAAGTTTTCTGTACATCTTGTACTTTTGGTGATTACAATGGTGGCCCTGTTGAAATAGACACCCTATATATATAGAAATTAATTAAAAATATAACTGGGATATACTTTAAGTCGATCAGTTTATCAAGCATCGATCAATACATCGATCTTTTAAACGTAATTACTATGTTTAATAAACTGCGACCAAAATTAACGTTCATAATCAAGGTTACAGGAAATCGGTCAGGGTAATCGGCTCAATTTGTCATCTGAAACGATTTGGACAAAGTTTCCGAATGTTTTGAAACATAAACACTTTCGGAACGATCAGAAATAAGGAAACATAATTCTGAATTTGATTACTGACGCGGTTGAAACAGCTCTACGGGTGTTGGTTCCCACTCAAACAGCCGGTGCATATTCATAGAGCAGTTTCACAACTTACCTACCTTTAAGCCGCCCATTTTACAGTTACACTCCTCAACTTTGTACATAAAACTTCTTTACAACAGTTATCTCAGAACCCAACGCACCTGGTCGGATTTACCTTACCTAAGTCATAAATTTTGTGACGGTTGTGCCTAAGAAAAACTTAGAAATTACCTTTGGAAGGTCGTTTGGTGTAAAAACATTTTTCAAAAGTGATATACTACGTTCAAATATCTGGAACATCTGTTTAGGTTTCACAATGAAACCTACTCGTTCGAAGTGAAGAAGGAATATTGGGTTTTAGAAATTATAAATATAATAAATAAGTTAGCAAACACAGAAGAAAAACAATCGAAACTAAAGTAAGTTTAATCAGGAATACTTATCTAGGTCTACCTAACTATGCTGACGGGGATTTTTAACTCGGTAAATGTGTACAATAATAAGGATTATAAAACTGTAGGCCTACTTGTTAAACATGTTTATTTACATACGTTATTATATTTAAAGAAAGATAAAAATACTATCTTTTAATTGCTTTTTATTTCATATTAATACATCATATGATTTAGAAGTTATTAATATTATATTAAAGAAATTAATAATCGAATGTGTTTAAATGTTATACGAAGACGTGCCTATATCTTCTTTAAATTTGTATAAACAAATATATTGATGATAAAACGTTGTATTTATATACAGTTTATAACTTCAAAGCTAATATTATAACGTATATTATACATTAGTTCTATAAATCATATTTAAAAAAATCAACTTCACAAAAAATTATAACGATTGAAGTTGTAACCATAACTCCAAACTCTAAAACCTACACTGGGTTTATTTAAGTGTTACAGATGATGGGTGAAATCAGCTGTTTAGGGTTTATTTAAGTGTTACAGATGATGGGTGAAATCAGCTGTTTAGACGTATGAATGTTTTCGAAGTTAAACAAATAGGTATCTTTTTTAAAATTTGTATACAAAAATATATTGATGATAAAAGTTTGTATTTATATTCATTTTATAACCTCAAAGCAAATCTTATAACGTATTATAGCCTACATTAGTTATTTAACTCATGTTTTTAAGAATATCAACTTCACATGAGTTCAATAAAATAGAATGAAGTTGTAAACATAACCCCAAAGTATAATCTTTGCTAGTTTGTTTTAGTATTACAGATGATGGGTGAAATCAGCTGTTGTATTATAATGTTACTCACGTACTTACGGACGTACACTCGTTTTAAAAACAAACGCATTTTAATGGTGGTTGTATTTGTATTCGAGTTATAAAACGAATGTAGCCTTTGAGGTTAGAAATCGTTGAAAATGTATTTATTTTTACAATCCTTTTAGTTTATTTCATTCTTGACAGCCTAAAAGGCACTTAAACGTACAAACATAAACCTATATTGTAAACCATTGAGCTATTGGTCTGAATTATTGTTATTTCTAATAGAACCATACAAGTTTGAGCTTCTGTTAATTTACAAATACATGCCTACTGTCGATGAAAATTTAAGTGAATTTTAAAGTAAACAATATAACTGGTCTAAATGATTTAAAATATTTCGGGTTGAAATAGTTGATTTAAGTTGGCCTATGTCAAAAATGTATGATCTTTTGTTTTTCTCCAAAACTTATTTCAGGTCTTTGAGTCAAATTTGTAATTTTGTAGTCGCTTTACGTTTATCATGTTGAACATCTTTAACGGCATGTATACCAAGTTTGATGTAGTTTGTTGCTTGTAGGACAAAATAGTTTCTTCTGAAGAACGAAGTAAACAGAACAACAATTGCACACAAATGTACAGTTTCAACGACTTCTAACCTCAAAACAAGTCATACAGCCTACATTAGTTCTACGTAAAACACATTATACTGAATGCTTTGAATTTATATTTGTTCTCATGTGTATCAAATTAACCTACACGTGATTTTCTTCCAAGGCAGCTTACTAGTATATAATACGCATTTTTTCATAATTGATGCGAATTACAAGTCTTTGCAGCCCATATTTTAACCAAAGGAAAAATATCGTTTAACCGGATGGCCAACTGCTGAGCTAAAAGTTTGAGCTCTAATTTGAAAATTAACGGATAAAACAATACTCTGTGCGATATTCAACTATAGCTGAGGTCTGTTGGCAATTTAATGTTACGGACAAAACGTCGTAGAGAGTCGTTTACTTTCTGTGGAGTAGCCGTTTAATGTGACAATCACCATGTTTGTTGGACTAAAACATGTTAAATTTATCTTATGTGCGGGAACCTAGCAGTTCGCTGCCCCTACGGTTCCCGGCCGGTGGCTTGTCTTCAAAATGGATGTGCCTTCTGCTCTCGTGCGAGCGTTGTCAGGATGGGTTGTGAGAAGGTTCTTCAAATACTGTGATGGCAAAACGGTTGTTTTACTTCGAAGCATCTATTAAAGCAAACATCCAATAATTCTGCTGGTCCGAACTTACAACTAAACGAACGAAGGCAAAGGCAATCGAGTCCACATTGTTAAGACCACAGTTATAACAGACTAACTTAGAACTTAAAGAAGTTTAACTATACATTGTAAAATCAGCTATTGTTTGTGTGGAAGCCACTTTAGCACGACCCGCTATCACCGTAGGTCAAGAATTACTATGACTTCAATATATATAAAAGCCAAATCCACTGACCCACTCATCACGATTTCTCAAAAACTACTGAACGGATTGGAAAGAAATTTGGTACGTAGCTTCCTCTAGGGCCACAGATGCTCACTAAGAAAGGTTTTCAAAAAAAATCGAAATTGTAGGGGGGTTTGAGGGTCAAAGTTACTAAATCACGATTTCTCCAAAACTACTGAACGGATTGGAACGAAATTTGGTATGCAGCTTCCTCTAGGGACACAGATGCTCACTAAGAAAGGTTTTCAAAAAAAATCGAAATTGTAGGGGGGTTTGAGGGTCAAAGTTACTAAATCACGATTTCTCCAAAACTACTGAACGGATTGGAAAGAAATTTATGCAGCTTCCTCTAGGGACACAGATGCTCACTAAGAAAGGTTTTCAAAAAATTCGAAATTTTATGGGGGTTTGAGGGTCAAAGTTACTAAATCACGATTTATCCAAAACTACTGAACGGATTGGAACAAAATTTGGTATGTAGCTTCCTCTAGGGCCGTAGGTGCTCTCTAAGAAAGAGTTTCACAAATTTTGAAATCTTAGGGGGGTTTGGGGGTCAAAGTTACTAAATCACGATTTCTCCAAAACCACTGAACGGATTGGAACGAAATTTGGTATGTAGCTTCCTCTAGGGCCCTAGGTGCTCACTAAGAAAGGTTTTCAAAA
>JAGFPH010001338.1:250036-272355 GCA_018207615.1 Philaenus spumarius | reverse complement strand
GGGGGGGGGGGGACAAAGTTAAAAATCCCCATAAGAAATACATAGTGTAATATATTTACTGATATAATATATACATTTAACTTTGATTTGTCTATCCGTGCAAAGCCGGATCGAGCCAGCTAGTATTATGATAGTTATTGTTATATAAAGTGGAGGGTACTTGTCACACTTACAACTGGCAATACATCTTCACTACCTGACTTAAAAATACGCTCATTTTAAATAAGTTTTGAATGTGGATATTTTAATTCACTTTTTCACAATATCTTACATAATATGTAAATTGTTGTTCTAATTTATGTTGTAAACTTGGTGGACAAACAATACAATGACGAACGTTTTATTTAATAGACCCAACATGAAACTTGACTAGTTGACGTACGTTCACATCTCCAGCATAAATCAATGCGAAAGTTTGCTAATAATTCTGGAGCTTTAAGTCTACGTTTCATCCTAATCCGCCTACGAGTTCTATCTAAATGAAGCTATCGAAATCAAACATCGATTCTCAATTTGCGATTCTCGGCGTTGCCAAAACCTGTTTTCTTATTGATTTATATTCGCTTCTAAATTGCTAATCAAGGACTTAGTCTGTGCGTGCATTAACCACTTACTATAGCTAGCCGTGGTTTAATGTTTTCACACGGTTCTCTTTCTTAGATATTAATATCCTGGATGTAGTTTATTATTTATTTTCCTTCTAGTTTCAATTGTTAAATTTTGGATTTCAACGCGAAAGAATCAGAATAAATTATCTAACATTTTTATTTAAGCAAAGTTATTTCTTTTGTCAGAATTGTTACTGTTCTTCTCAGAACAGAAAGGCTTATTTATTATAGGCGCCGGGACTGACGCTTCCGGACTTAATCCAGAGCAAAAAAGTGTCTTCCAACCAACTTAAATTAGTAAAACGTTTAAGCAAATAGTTTTTGCACAAGAATAGTAAAAAACTAACATTAGTACTTTTATTCAAAACTCTATCATACGCACTGTCTTTAATTTCCATTGTTTTTATTTTTAAGTTGCTTAGTTATTAAGTGCTTTTTAGTTATTTGTGTATTTAGGATACAACGTTGAATTTGTCGCATGAGATGAACAGCTGACATCATAAACATTCGGCTACGCCTCGGGCGGCAAAGTTTATAGAGTGTGACAAATTAAACTCTGCACTTGTGATATACACAACGTTTTTCCTACAGCTTCGTTTTAAATTAGGGTTTTAGTTTTTAAAAGCTCAGTTTTACAGAGGTTAATTCCATAAGAATAGAAATGTTCAAAACGTAGATTACATCAGCTGTTTACTTTGCGTACAATGCGCAAAGTATTAGTTTACCGCACGCCAGCTGTTCAGCGCGGTAAAACAAAGCGGTATAATTACTTGACGCTGAACACATGTAGTTTAATTTGCGCACTGCTGTTAGTGTGCAAAACGCGCTTTATTAAACAGCTGTAGGAAGATTATATTGTTTATTCGATAAATTTACAACAAACGGTACCAGAAACTGGCGCATACTTTCTCACAAACATATTTAAATTATTAAAACAGATTCACAGTGATTTCATTATTGTAGGAGGGGTAGGAGAGGTGATTTTAAACTAGGAGATTAACTAATAAATATTATTATTATTAGCTAGAGATAAAACTATTCGATCGATTTCGAACAAATTTGCACCAAACACGTCAATTAGGCCTGTATAGATGCACGAAAAAAGGTTTTGAAAATTTTTGAAAAAGAACCCCCTTTATGGCCAAAAAACCCCAAAAACCAGTTAATATTATTATTAGCTAAACGAGAATTTTCAGAAAGATGCGGTTTTTTTGCATATGGTAGGGTACATTAAAGGCTACAAATAAGCCAAATTTTATCAAAACCGTTAGAGCAGTTTTTTATAAAAAAATAATAACTTATTTTTGGGGTTTTTTGCCAAAATGGGGGTTGTTTTTCAAAATAGTTTTTTGTGCATCTATACAGGCCTACTTGACATGTCTGGTGAAAATTTGATTGAAATCGATCGAATAGTTTTTCGCACTAGCTTTGTATAGGTCTACAGACAGACATTTTGTAAAAAGCACTTTTTTGGACTCAGGGGGTCACAAAAATCTCAACATCGTTTTTTTGCGATCACTATACTTTTTCTATACTATAGTATAGTGAGAGAGTAAAATTTAAAAATAAACTTTGAACACTTACATTATCTTCTAAATTTTATTTTTTCTAAATTTGACTCCACCTAGTTAGTATTCCACGTGCAACAAGAAAAGTATGAGTTATTTATATTTTTCTTACGTCCTACGTCGTTGGCTATTTAAGTCTACTTTATTTGGCGAAGCTGGTTCACCCACATTGTTTACTTTTGGTTGGTCACCTACTCTTTAACACCCAACCTCAACTGTCCCAAGACAATTTATCAAGAGCTGCAACGTGCCTCCAAAGCCGGGTTACCTTGTTCTCTTTTAGGAAAAGTGTTTTCGAAGATGTTTCAAGCTGTTGATTTTGTTACAATTACTATGTCCTCTATATTTTATAGTTGGAATACAATGCTGTATACTCTAACAGCGTGTTCCTCTCACGAGTTACGTGTTAAAAATACAATAGGTTATTCTTGCAGTGATCTCTTACTTCTAATCTTATCTTACTAAACGAGCAATTCTTGTATATTTGTTTATAAATTTATTTCGGGGATCTCGTTAACGGCTCTAACGATTTTGGTGAAAATTTGCATATAATGATTTTCTGACGTCAGAAATCGAATGCGCTAGGTCTTATGTCTGCAAAAATGCTCATAAACTGGGAAAAATTCGCATAAAATTTAAACTCTGAACTTCTTTTATATACCACCTTTGAAGTCACTAAGTGTAGGCGAATAGATTATAGATACAATAAAGATGTTGTTAATCTGTTAATTTTAGCTCCAGATGTTTGTACACTATTTAACAAACATAAATCATTAACAATGAATCAGACATTATAATTTTCAACTTATTTCTTTATTCAAACACCAAACGTAACTAAAACATTATTTTTGAGCTGTTATTAATGGTTAATGTGTTTTAAAGAAATTCTGTTTGATTAAGTAGTAACAGAAAGGCTTAAAAAAGGCTGAAAGGCTGTTGTTTATTTATGCCTGGTATTTTATTTTTAAACCGTAGACTAACAAACAGAACAAGTGACATATTTACATTTATCGGTTCTACCACAAGCACCTTAAAATATCGAACATTTTACGTTTATCTTTAAATAACTTTCAGTATTTGTTAAACACAAGTTCAATAAAATAACCAATGTTTTTGAATTGTAAACTTGTATAGGCACTATGTTTGCTGTAGGTGAATCGGATTTTACCGTAACGCATTTTCTGAAACGCTCTATTCCGTCTGTTTGGAAAAAGTTTTGGTCTTGCCGAGATTCGAACCAGCAGAGCTCATCACCACTAGCGCCTTAGCTGGTTAGGCCATGAATACATTGGTACACCCGATTCTACGTTCGCCGTGCAGTACAGGTCTTACGGGAGAACAGACATGCTACTACCATTACAGCGAACATCACGTTTATTGTCATGCGGGTTGCGTCAACTGACCGAGCGTAACTGTCGTATGGATAACATGGCTTATGGGCGCTCTGTACTGCACGGTGAACGAGGAATCCAGTGTAGTTTAGTACATATTTGAGTTGGGTATGTAAGTGCAACGGACTGACCTACGTCGTAGGCATAGTCCGTTAATGTTAACACAATGTATAGTTTAATTGGTAATACCTCTGAAATGGACATTGCGCTTCCTCGTTTCGTAAGTTGTGTTAAAAAGTTAACACTTCTACCGTGTGGTCTTAGAAGAATAAACACAACAATTGCAACGCTCGCATAAATTTGATTGCAAAATAATTTCAGCTCAACTTTATGCTGCCGTTAAAAATTCGGTTGCATGTAAATATTTGATAACAAAGAACAAACATATTATCACAAGTCTTTATTTACATTCATCTCGTCTACTCTTTATCAAGATGAGCGCGCAGGTATTTCGGCTTGGTAATTAAGTTTAATCGCCCTTTAAAGCTCAGAGGTAATTGGAATAGCTGCAAATTCTTAAAAGGAGGATGTTTAAAACTTATAAATCTAGCAGTTACTCGCAGGTTCAAAATATATTTTTTGCGATATAGTCGCACATTAAAATAAACGCGCGGGAATTTCCAACGGTCTTGACGCGAATCGCCCATTACTGTTATGTGATAGATTCGAATCTTCCGTTTTCCCCCGAAAACAGAAAAGCAACAAACAAGTAGTGACCTCCAGGGTAACGCCAACTTCGTTAAATCTAACGTAAATATCTTTATTACGCCTTGCATAAAATACCACTCGTACGGACGCGAACGCGGACATTCGACCTAACAGGTTCTCGGACGTTTCAGTGGGCGTTCTGCGAGAAATGTCAACGTGGACCTAACTTGACATTCTTGGTTTCATGTATTCTTCTAAACAATTGTTTAGTCTAAAAGGAAACAAGATAAATTATATTTAATGATAATTAGAGTTAAACTTTATAATCAAAATGATTAGCTGCAAGAGCGCAACTGCAGCTGTCACTGATGACGACGTCGTGGAAATCGAAACTTGTGTAAAATTGAACGTTTTTGTAGGAAATTGTTTACAATAATTGTTATTGATATGTTCCCTTTGTAAATAATGTTCAAGTTTAAGACTAAATGGTTTCTGGTTATCGGAGTAGGGAACGATAGTTTTAAACGAATTGATAAAATTAAGGTATCAATATTGTTTGAATGGTGTTATAATCGTAATTGGAAATCTTTCTAAAAAGATGTAATAAAATGACCAGAGTAGCCTATTGGAATCATTTTTAAAACGTATTTGATCACTTTGACCGTATTTCCAATTCATTCTGTAACTGCGGCAAGTTTAAAGTTTAAAACTGTAAATCTAGATTCTTAAGCCTATAAGTAGTTACCAAAAATAACAAGCAACCCACCCCCTTTGTTCTTTGTCATTACTTGTACCTGGGTTTCGGTGTTTTCTACCCCAGTTTGTATATGAAAAATCTGGTTGTACTAAACTGGTCCGATGGTCACAGGTATTTTTGATCCGTAGAGAAGGGTCGGGGTTAAACTGGTCCGACGGGCAGCAGGCAGGGAGAGGCGAGGTTCCCTGACAGGGTCGTTGACCCCATCCCCCAACCAGTGGATTTTTTTAAATCTCAGTCTAAGTTCTCTTGTTCTCTTACAGTCGCAGTGTAGTGTAGTACTCGTAGGAAAAACTTGAGCAAAGCTAAAATTAGAAATATTTCCGAAATGTGCTGCAGAGTTTATTTTTTAGAAGAGGGCCGACACTCTTAAAAAATGTTATATAGAGCCAGGGTAACAAAAATTAACGAAACTGTTAACTTGTATATATATATATATATATAGAAGTAAAATAACACATGCTATTACTTAATTATATTTTTGTAAACCTTTCTAAGTTAGTATCATTAATTGAGTTATTTTATATAACAAAAATGGAAGCATTTAAAAAAATAGCCTGAAGTTCTAACTTATAGTCTTTAGTCACAGTATGTTTACCTGCATTCAACATTCATGGCGGTTCTCTTGTAAAAAATAGACCTGAAACATAACGGTGTCCTCCTATGAGCGCCATGTCCATCTAGAGCCCACTCTAGGGTTGACGAGGGTCAGAGAGGGGTTGACAGGTCTAGGAGCTTTCCTACGAGCGCCGCATTTCTGTAGTGGAATAAAAAGTGCAAATACTACCCCCCCCCCCTAGCAAAAGCGGGTCGCCGTAATACTACCCCCCAAGCAGGTTCCTACAATTATACTGTTATCGGTAACATACTGTGACTAAACAGTTTAGGTTAGTCCTCTAGTTTTTTTTTTATTCTAATTATATCGAAACTTGAGTGTGCGTGACTGGAAAACTGCCCCCCCTGATCTCTGACGTCAAAATGACGTAGGAACCTGCTTGGTGGGGTAGTTTTCCGGGGGGTAGTATTCCGGCGACCCTTTTGAGGGACATGACCTAATACTGGCATATTAAATTGTTTATACACGTGCTTATAACACGTATGGCACTGCTTACAAAAATTACCGTTTAACTTAGGACAGAATTGAGGTGTTTCATATTTAGGTATCTTCAACTTACTAGAAGCAGTGATTCAGTAAATAGCACCTGGTAAAATACCAAATAAAAGATTTGGGAGGTATTTTGTTTAAGAATATTTTTGGAAATAATTTGTTATATTTTTATCATTTTTTTAGTTCTAGTTTTACAAATCCGACAACGGCTATTGAAATAACGTTACTGTAATATTATAAACTATATATCGTTGCGATTATCTATAAGAAAGGTTTTAAATACAAGCATATGGGTCATATTTAAGGAATGTTTTTCGATGTCACTGATCGTGTCAATTCATCGATCAATAAATACTAACAAGTACAGGTGGTCGAAGGGGGTGATACAGAAATGCGGCGCTCGTTGGACAGCTCCTAGACCTGTCAACCCCTCTCTGACCCTCGTCAACCCGAGAGTGGGCGCTAGATGGACATGGCGCTCGTAGGACAGGGCGCTCATAGGAGGCAACCAAACATAACCTATCCTAACCTATTCAATTATTTATTTAATTATTTTAAAGGTCATATTGCTTTAACTATGGGTAGAACTATCTTTTAAGTAAAAACTTTTTTTTGATATTGTACCGTCGGGCCAGTTTGACCTCAGCTCTGCGCTAACCGTCGGACCAGTTTAAGGCTCGGCTCCCTACATTCAAAACGGCGAAGTTGGGTACCAATTTCAATGTTAAATAACCAAAACATACCTTCACTATTAAGAATATTTTGGTGTTGTTTTTGTCAAAAAACAAAAGCTGTATTTTTTTTTCTTAAAGTAAAAGAGATTGTGGGTGTTGGTTGCTAAGGTTTTTTTTTGCAACCGAGTAAAAAATTAATGAAGTTTACTATTTTTTACTATTTATATCATACGTTTATGAAAACAATAACACGGTTTTTGAAAATGTATTCGGCAATCAACATCCGCATATGATAGTACTTCAAAATGAAACCAAATTTTTAAATTTATTCCAGGAAGTAACGGGGAAAATGACTTATCCTGTAGCATTGCTCTTATGGGAATCAGATTCAATATGGCGGCCAGGGTAGTACCCCCTTAACCACAAAATATTAACCGTCGGAAAAGTTTAACCATTCCCGAAAAATCAATTACATCCAAGCTTAAAGCAGATTATAACACCTTTACGGGGGAAAATAAACCATTTTAACACTTGTTAAATAAGAAAAGTTGGGGCGAATTTTTATCCATCAACAAGTCAATCCCTTCTACGTCTTCTAGTCTAAGCTATGCTCAAGTAGGAAATTCCAACAACGCATAATATGTTATTGAACACATTTCTTGAATTAGTCATTCTAAAGTGGACTACAGTAGTTTTAATATTTATTTTTAACACAATTTACTTTAAAACACTTTATTTAAACACGTGCAATTAATTAATTTCGTCAACAATAAAATTAATAAATACTCCACTCTAGAGACTGATAAATCAACACATATTTCTCGAATGTATTTGCATCCATTGCCATAGCAACCAATTGAATAAAGTAACAGACAAAACAGCTGTTTGCTCTAATACTTCCATCAACCTGATTTCAAACTTTGAAGCAATTAATTTGTATTTCTAACTTTTAGGTTAGGATTTTATTAAGGGTCTGCTCCAGTAAACGAGAAAGCAACAGGAAACGCACTTCCAGTATCACTGTTCCCTATCTAAACAGTGCAATTTCTTGCAGCTGAACGCTTTGACATTGCCTCATTTCAAACCATTTTATAAGTCTATCTTTTGTAATTGAGTGTAGAAAAAAAAAAACTGTATATTCTTTATAAAATTTCGGATCCTTCTTGCAAATTATTTTTAATTATACATTTTTTATTCATTTAGGAAAAAAATTCAAACTTTGTACTTACTAAATGTCAGTTACTTGACAAATGAAGGAGATTTAAAAAAATGTAAATTGCAAGACGGATGCGTATTGTGACTGTGCTTCAAATGAGACCTTGCAAACAATTTTATGATAAAAAGTAAACGAAATAAATGGTTTTAAATTTAACATTGCTCTTATGGGATAAAAATCCATTTTATTTTTACTGGAGCAGACCCTTAAGGCTCTTCTTTACCTTGAAGAAAACTCCCGAGTGTACAGTATGATTTCAATGCAAAAGGCCTGACTCAAGCCGCAAAATCGTTGAAACATGTATTCGTAATACCGTGTTTCGGATTCTATTTATAAATTAATAATCTGGGAAACTACTTTAAGTTATAAAGAAGGCTTTATATTTTTTACGTATTAGCTTAAAATATGGAAATTATTGCTTAAAACTCCCAAAAAATGCGTTAAAAATAATCGATTTTTACTCATTTAAACTGTTGATTAAAAGGAGTTGCCGACGATTTCTTTCAATTATGAGATATAAGACAAAAGCACAAAGCCTTTACGAACAATTTAAGATGTTTCACAACTTTTTAGGTTGAAAAATGGCGTCTGAAACACAGTAGTACGAAGTGAATATTTTTGCTGTTTTACGCAAGGTATAAAAGACCCTTAACGTGTAGACCTGAGCCTTGCTGGTTCTTTTTAGTTTTATTATAACTGCTGTTATAAAATATACGAAATAATTTGATTCGAACATTTAACAATATTTACCATCTTAGCTTTGGGTTTATCATTAATCCTACACGTTTATTATAAAGAAAATCATACATAACATGATTATGTGTACAGAAGGTTCCAACGGGGTTGGCGTGTGGAGCACGCCCCCTAGTACTGTATAAAACTGTGAAAACTATTAAGGCAACGAATGTGCAACTAATTATTATATAGTTTAATAGTAAATTTCCACTATTTATGGTTAACACCTTGACCTTGAGTGTTATATAAAACCGTTCAAAGGTAAAACTAAACTGAGCGTGGTCTGAAGGCATTTAACTTATGCAACGCATTAAATAACCGTAAAAACTGTCGGGAAGGAGACAAGTACTAGCCAAAGTTAATCGAGGCCGTGTAACAGCTGATTCCAGAAGGCCGCTGTTATACATTTAAAAGTTCACAACTATTTACATAATTATGTTTATGTCTGCACTAGTGTGTAAAATGTTTAACAATTCAAACGGCTTGTAAAGTTGTGCCGAAAATATCATGGACGAAATGTCACTATCAAGTTTGTCAAAAGTAGCGGAATACAGAGGATCAGTTAATTATTTGGACGTATATATCACGTCAAAGGCAGACGAGATACGGGTTTGGTTTCAGGTTTCTGACGAGCGCGATTTATCTGAAGCCTAGTTTAGTAGATGGCGTCGATATTTCGAAGTGACCATTTGGGTATCATATTTCCAGCAATGAATTCTGATTCAGAGGACCGGCTGCTATTTATTTTTGAAAATCAAGATCGGCGATGTGTTTCGTACGATGGTTGTTTGCAATGTTTTTAAATTTCACCAAATAGTTGTTACTAGTAAGCTTACGTGAAAAATCACGCGCGAAAATAAATTCTTCCGTTTGTGTTTTAAAGAAGAATATGAATTTTTAACACAGAATGCAATATAAAAAAAACTACAACACAAGATGTGCATTCAGTAGTAGGCCTACATTACTCACTGTCAGTTAAGCTAAAAAGTAATCAAATTGTGAAATTAAATTCACTTAATTCTATCAAAGGGGAATTCATGATAGTGAGTACTTAAGTACGAATATAACAGTTAACTCTAAACTACATTCTTTATCATACCAACAACTAACTAGAGGTATTTATTATATTACTTACTAATAAATCCCCGTGAACAATCACAGGCGGATTAATTAGGTACACATCAGAAATACATAATTTATACAAAAAACAACACACTTTATCTAGGCCTAAATAACTATGCAGACGGGGATTTTTAACTCGTTAAATGTGTATAATTAATTATAAGGACTATAAAACTGTAGGAATATTTGTAAAGATTTTGTGTTTATGTATATTATTATATATACTTAAAGAAAGATACAAATATTATCTTTTAATTGCCTTTTATTTCATATTGATAGATCAAATGATTTAGAAGTTATTAATATTATAGGCTATATTATTGATTGAAGTTGTAAACATAACCCCAAAATATAATCTACGCTAGGTTTCGTTTGCGTATTACAGATGATAAGTGAAATCAGCTGTTACCTCGACCAGAAGAACTCCAACAATCGTACGCAGATAGAGTGCATTAAACCCGTAAACTCTATAGCGTTGGTGTTAATACCGCCTTAAGTGAGGGTGTAAATCTACCAGTATGTCAACTGATGGTTTGATGCGTCCAATAAACTCCGCCTGTACAACTTGGCACCGACTTGGGGACAATTTGGACGCACCGAGAAGTTGAAAACCGGTACAATTTCACGGCCGCGCTCCGTTAGCGGGAAATTATGGAACACTATTTGTTTAAATTTAAAGCTTATGCAAATATAGACTAGGTGAAATTATAGTCTACCTATTCCGGAAGTGTTTCCAATGCTTGGTATTTTGTGTCATTCGTGGCTTTGAAATGAGTATATGCGTGCTTATAAAGACATTGTAGAAGGAACAGGTAAACCGATATTTGTAGAAATAATTCTAAAATGTGTATCGATTAACCGAAGTTATTGTGCCTGCTCTTTTTCATTCCAACACATTGCTCTTTCAAGTAGATAAGGAAACGTAAACAAATATAAGCCTACCTAATAACCACTGCATTTGTTATTATTATTTCTGCTAAGATGCTTGAAACATTTGTCTTCTTGTTTATCCGCCTTTCTCAGCTTTGTCTTTTCTTCGCCTGACTCGTTTCGGGTAGACCCCATCTTCAGAAGCTTGAGTAGCAAACAAAGCTTCTGAAGATGGGGTATACCCGAAACGCATCAGGCGAAGAAAAGACAAAGCTAAGAAAAGCGGATGAACCAGAAGACAAATGCTACCTAATAACAATCAAATTACTAAAGATTTTGATGAATTTGAACGAAGAAAGGGAAAAACTCTTAATATACTGAAATACAGATCATCTATAATGAAAGATTGATTAAGCGAGCCCTCACTTGCATCGTTTTTTTCCAACAAGGCACTTTATTCCTAAACATAGTAAGAAAGAAAATATCATAAAACATAAGTGTCGTTTGATGAACCGCTATCAGGAGTAGGATACCGTTAAAAAAGGCTATACTTTGATTTTAAACTGTTTTAGGATTGAGAACCACGCGACCGTAGTGGGGAGTAGAGGCTCGTCGAGCGCTAGGCCAATCAGGAAGGGGCAGTTGTCATAGCAACCGATGCACCCCGTGTTGCCAGATTTCTTTTTAAACTGCTTGCCATTTGAAAATCATTGCAAACAGTTGAATTGCTTGATGAGTAACTATCAACATGGCAACAATGCGTCGATGCCTCCGCGCACAAATGCACTCGGCCGATCCTAAAGTACTTTAAATCAAACTATAGTATGTTCCAAATCCAGCCAATGTTCTTGCATTTACTTATTAAAAACTAAAAAAGTTTCCACATCTATTAGACGTAAGAAGTAAGACGGATTTAAAACCTGATTTTTATATATCAGTTTTTTTTCAATTATTTTTTAAATTTCTCGAGAAATACATTTCAACTACACAAAATATACGGATTCAGTGGCGTTAATAGGCATACAAACCATATCTTCTGACCTAAAATAGCCACGGAAAATACAATAATTTAGCTTATGGCTGATGTCTTTGAACAACAGAAAAATAATATTGTTGTGGTGTTTGTACTTTTAAGAGAAATATTTTTATTTTACGATTATACCTGCACAAATAATTTGGTAACATTTTTTACTACTAGAGGGGATTCGCTTCGCTCACCATCCTCTGCGACGACACAAATGCATATATGATCATATAGTGTATATCTTCACGCAAATGTTGATTGATTATGACTGAGGCACATGGATCGGGAAAGGAAGGGGAGTAGTGTTGACCTGGATCCTGACGCATGCGTAGTAGGGCTATAGTTTTGCGAGCATTACAGGAATTTATTTATGTATTAGAGAGATATGAACTGTTTTAAATATGTACTGCATTAACGTTTGCGCCGTAAGCTTATCCAGTTTTTGGTCATAACGTTACAATTGGATTTCTAAATTGAATTTTTTTAAATCGAAATTATTTGACAAACTAGTGCTTTTTAACGGTGGGTCACAAACTGTATCATCCCATTAAATGAATTATTGTTTTAAATTTACAAATTTCAGCAAACTTTGTGGTTTAAAATTTGCATATTTAAGTGGTAAAAAATATTAAAATTACATTGAACGTACTCATCGGAGGTATTTTCATTAGTTTAACGGAGTTTTTGTAATTTAACTCTACCGAAAATACTATAAAAACTCATATTTGAATGGTCCGATTTAATTTTCGTTCTACAGAAATTCAAGGTGCTAGAAAGGGAGGAAGTATTTTGGGCTTTTGCAGACAGGGTTTCTAAAGTTTCCCGTGAAGGTGACACACTCTCCAGAGATCAGTTTTGTGCTCTTTTCGTCTTTTACGTAATAAAGTCGGTACGTAATCAGTAACTAACTGAGTTTAGACGAATAATACCACTGAATCGTAACCTGCATTTTAATTTCTCAATAAGTTACACCGATAAAATAAATAATATAACAGTTTAAAATAGTGTTTGCTCGCTAAAACAAAACAGTTTAATGTTAAGAAATCCCATTTTCCATTAGTAGCGAGTTCGAACCACCCGGGAACTTGGACAAATCGAACGTGAGGCATACAATGCAAATTGAAGGTAAAGTGATTTTGGGGCGTGAGTACTTGGAAAAGCCGTATTAATGTAGAAACAGAAACCTGACAAAGTCTGTCACTCCCTCTTTTAACTAAACCATGACACGTCGACGGAATCACGTGTCACGCTCTACCGACTTGCCAAAAATACTCGTCGTAAATATTGTTCGTTTATCATCGGGTAACGAGAAACACCTCGCTTCGTTATATTTAGATCTTACCTGTGACTCGTATTATGGCTGAGTCACATGGGTTTGGGTTAGTATTAGCGGTAAATATGTTGTCACTCAAATATTGTGTGCATGTAAATAGTTACAATTAATTGAAATGTGAATTATTTTGATTTATAATTGAAATAAAAAGTAAAATCCTTTAATAAAGCAGGTTTAGAAACTTAAAAAGTAAAGTAGGCCTAACTGGGCATAAACTAAACTTCTTCAGTTTTTACACAAAAAACTGTGTTTCAGAGCGTTAGAATTTTTGATTACTTTAATTCGACAAATCTGGTTTATTAATGCGTTTGAGGAAAGAACGAAAATAGAGACTTATAATTTAATTTTGGTACTAAATTTGGTAAGAAATCCTAAATAAAGTATTATTTTCTTATAAATATTTGTTTGCACTATTTGCATAGCTACAATCAATACCTATTTTTCTAAGTATTTGTTAACGTTTTGAGAAATGTTAACCTGCTTTAAGCAGTTTCAAAAATGTAGCCGAGATATGGAGAAGAATCCGGATGGTTTTGTACATAATCTTTAAAAAGGATGCGTTAGCCTCTGCTCATTCTCTTACAAATTCTAGTAATAAGAAAGTCCAACGTACTCAATAATATATTCGGGGCCAATTCTTCACTTGTAAATGTCTTCAGGGCAAACTGTACTACTAAAAGAATGGCTTTGAAATACAATAAATTTACGAGATAGATCACACTTGCATACGAAATGTAAACAATCTAATAGCTGTCATGTTAGTTTAACAGATTGTTAATAGATGGCGCCTTTCGTTAGGAACCATGTGAAGTATAATATAAAAGTTTTTTAATCGATTTTCGTAACGAAAACATGCATTTTAAGCTGTTTGTCTATTTATTGTCAATAGCGGAGAACATAAGTTTTAAAATTATGTTTGAACAATTAATTTTGATGAAGGATTAAAGGAGATAACGCTTAGCGAAAAAAAAACACATTTGAGAAATAATATATAAGGATAAAAACTTTGAGACTGTTAAGCATTCGTAGTGATTCCCATAATACAATTTTAGTTTGTTGAAAAAGTTATATTAATATTAATAGCTAAAGTTTATTAAAATACGTTGACAAAATTTTCAAAATTGCTTTCATGTTAGTTTAACAGATTGTTAATAGATGGCGCCTTTCGTTAGGAACCATATGAAGTATAATATAAAAGTTTTTTAAATCAATTTTTGTAACGGGAACATTAATTTTAAGATGTTTGTCTTTCGTCAATAGCGGAGAACATAAGTTTTAAAATGATGCAATTAATTTTGATTAATAATTAAGGAAGATAACATTTAGCGACAAAAAACACCTTTGAGAAATAACATTTAAGGATAAAGTCTTTGAGACTGTTAAGCATTCTTAGTGTTTCCCATACAGAATTTTAGTATTATGCAGTTTGAGTGAGTTGAAAAAGTTACATTAATAGCATAACAGCTAAAGTTTAGTATAAAACGTTGACAACATTTTCTGAAATCTCTAAAAAAAAGTAGCTAGACGCTGAATCAAAATGTTATGTCGTCAAATCAATGTTTCAAAAATTCGTCAAAAGTTGGCAACGCTGGTCAGGCTGTCCCTGCTTCAGGTAGCACCTGATATGTAAACATTGTATTACTCAATCAATACGCCCTCTGTAAGCCGATACCTGAAGCTCGGTCGACGACCTATTTGTCTCAATGAAGAATATCTGGCTACTCGCATTCTCCACTATCACTCATGAGTGAGTTTAGAGGCTTTTAATTGGTTTAATGATCGAACGTTTATCATGACTAGGTGGTTTGATATAACTACTGATCAGGTGACATCAGATCTGTGAAAGATACAAGACCTGTTTGAACACTTATTAAAACAAATAAAACAATTTTACGACAAATATCTCGGCCGTCGGTTACCAACGTTGAAACACAAACTTAGCGATTCCTAGCTTACTTATAAACTAATCACAGTGAAAAACGGACAACAGATTATTGTGAAATTTTAGCGTGTTACTTCTATAGGAGCACCGTGTCCAAAATATTTTACGGGCGGTGAAACGGATTTTACCGTACCGCATTTTTCCGTCACGGTCTACTATATATAGTACACATGTGTATATAGCAGAGTATATAGTTTACTTAGTAATACCTCTGAAATGGACATTGTGCTTCCTCATTTCGTAAGTTGTTTTAAAATAGTTTACTTGGTAATACCATAGATTATGAATAATAAAATAGATCATGCATGCATACGGGTGCTGTGTGCCGAAAAAAAGGTTGTCGGGAAAATAGTGCATGTTCGCGCCGCGAGGTAGAGCTAGGGAGAAATCATTGGTAGCATTGGTGCTTCACACCGCTTCCGTCGTTTCCCCAACAGATAGCGCCACTATCGTCGAATTTTCAGTGGATTGAAACATTGCATTGGATCGGAGTTCTATTAGGTTATCCAAATACAATGGAATACCTCTGAAGTGAACATTGCGCTTTCTCATTTTGTAAGTTGTGTTAAAATACTGTTTACTTGGTCCTCTGAAATGGACATTGTGCTTCCTCATTTTGTAAGTTGTGTTATTTTTATCTTGTCACATTTAAAATTGAAATCTAAAAAAGTTTAAATAACATAAACAAGATTGTCTATATTCATGACAGTTTTCACTTCTGTCGGTAGTCCCACGACTGCTTTCTTTTATTTATAAATTAACACTTTTAGAAATAATTTAACTACAAAATTTCGAGTAGCCTATACTAGTAACAGATCAATGTTTAACTTTAAGTTGTCAATATTTAAGCGTATACTCCAAACTGTGGCCAAAATAACCTGCTTTCCTCATTGTGCTTCCTCATTTCGTAAGTTGTGTTATTTTTATCTTGTCACATTTTAAATTTAAATCTAAAATTTTTTAAATAACATAAACAAGATTGTCTATATTCATGACAGTTTTCACTTCTGTCGGTAGTCCCACGAATACTTTCTTTTATTTATGAGGAGTAAGTGGGGGTCATTAGTAAGTTATAGCGAAAAATATTCCGTGAGGTCTGCGCATAGTACACAAAGGTGGTGCAAGATCTACTGCGCATCCACAGCCGCGGGGTAGCGCTAGGGAGAAATCATTGAAGGCATTGGTGCTACACACCACTTTCGTCGTTTCCCCCATAGATCGCGCCACTATTGCCGAATTTCCAGTGGATTGAAATAATGCATTGGATCGAGTTCTATTAGGTTATCCAAATACTATGCTGAAATAATCATAATAGTTATTTAACACATTCCGTATTTTGAAGAATTGCATATAAAGTTGATTAATGTGGACGCAATTAGCGTCACAATTCTTCTCAATAACGTAGAAGTATTTATCTATTTAAGAAGGCAAATATTTCATAAGAGTAAAATGAGTTTTTAAAATAATAATTTCGAAGAGAATATAATTACTAGGCCTAGGTCAGAATTTTTAACCCTGCGAGGTTAAATTTTAGCGCACGTTATTTAGGTAAAACTACCATCAACGCACATATTGCATACGAAAAAATCGATTTACAAGAAATTAATACATTTTTATGTAGCAGGGTGTACCGATGGATGTGTTCCTTGGACTAAAATAACGGAAAAAGTGTATCAACAACAAAACCTTTAAATGTAGTCAAACTTTATGTACCCAAAGGCGCAAAGTAAACAGCTGATGTAGGATGTTCTGGGAATGTTGATTGTTGTGGGACTAACCTCTGTAAAAAATATCTTTTTAAAAATTAAAAAAACTACTTTAAAATGTAGCTGTAGGAAAAACGTTGTGTGTATTACGGGTGCAAAATTTACTTTGCGACCCTCACGTTGTCAAATGTTTATCTCGTGCGATGAACTCAAAGTTGCACCCTAGATTCACAAATAACTATTAAGAAGGCACTTAAAATATTTTCCAACTACTGTATAATAATAAGAATTATATATATTTAGGTCCATTACATTAAACACATATTTTTATAACATTGAAAGGTTCTCAAAATAATATGTCTATAAAAACAATTTAAAAATCTATTCGCAATAGTAATAATAGGCTACAAAATAAAAATAAAATTCACAAAGTGGGTATTAAGTAGAGTGAAAAATTAAGTTGATATAAGTAGTTAGTTGGCAACATTATAAAAAAGGCACGCAAAAACTGGACTCCCTTGATCGCAAGCTTAACCTTTGCTAGTAATACACAGTCTCACGCCATACTTAAGTACTGTATATCCTTCTCTTTACTAGACTGGAAACAATTACCGGCGATAAATTGATGACTATATCTGCCCGGCAAAAAGTAACTAAAGAAATGAATTCGCGCCAATGTTTACTGCTCACCTCAGCACGCTTTTAATGAACTTGTAACGGGCTCGCTGTATTATTTTAAACATTTATATCTGTGGTTCGTGTCCTGTTTTCAAGTGCAAAGAATGCAGTTTGCTTGATTAAAAACAACACGTGTTGTCCACATACGTCACAGGTGCCCGATGTAGGAAATTTAGGAAAGTTATCGAGTAATTGGGAATAGTTACCCACAATTCAGTAGAACCATTAAAAATTTCATACCCATCTCACAATATAAATTCAGTTATTGAAGTAATTGGTGTAAATTACTACCGATTTGTGAGCTTCATTTTAGAAAGGGAACTACGATAATTGTCAATTTTTTAATTCAAACATTTTGTGTGCACAACGCAGATATATTCATCGAAATTAAGCAATGCCATTAAAGATTTCAATTAGTAGGCCTATTTATGTAAGTCGATGTGTGGACGTTGAATAATGTTGATGTGTATTACCATAGCAAGCAGGTACACGATAACAGATGGAACATCTTTTCTGATAAAGTTAATCAGATTCAACAACTTATCACAATTTTAGGTTAGATCTAGTCTTAATAGTTATTTGGGTCTTAAGGAAGGAAAGTATCACTTTGGCGCTCTAGGCGAAAACAAATTCTGCGCCCTTCGGCGGGGACTGCTTGGTATGGAACCTCGGAAAAACGTTTTTGTTAATAACTGTTATAACAAAGAATTTTATTTTATAACCTTTGATTAATGACTCGTTATAAAAACGAATGTAAATAAAACTAATGAAAATTACAGTAATTTACCTATAGCTAACCTGAAAGTTGGATTTTGTTTTAACTAAAACGAAATTCCAATAAAAGTTTGTTATAAAAATTATAAAAAGTTCACAGGCCTATAGATTTATTATCCCGATGAATTTCTGATAACATTTGTTTCTTTTTTAGGATAATTTAATGAAATGTAACTAATCGTCGATAGCAAATAAACTAGAACAAAATTAATCTATAATATAAACTTAACAACTATTTTAAAACTATGAATTAAGCTCTTGTTTAGTGACTTACTTTTCCTTACACTTATTTATTGAAATATTGTCTATGACCATATATTTTAGAAAATGTATGAAGCAAAATACATTCTACTAAAACAAATTGTTATTATTTACTTTAAAGTTTGTTTGAAGTTATTTGTGGGAATTGTGTCAGCTAGCGACATCTACTGACGGACTATGCATCCGTCTTTATCTTAGCCTTACAGTGACTAGATAGAGACAGTGTGGCCACATGAAAGCGGCCGCCATGTTTTTCCTAAAAGTAATGTTATCTGCCATAAAGTATAATGTAATTTATTTTCAAAATATTTATAAAACCTTTTGTTTTATTTCATAAAGGCCTCGTAAACAACTTTTTAAATGTTAAAAAGTAGTTAAAAACAGATAAGTTGTTTAAAATGAAATAACCTATAAAAAATAATGATTTAGCCTACTATCACATTTTTTACTAGCCTATGCCGATAGTTGAGTAGCCTACTGACGTTAATTACAAACTAATAAAGCTAGGCTATATCAAAACAAGTTGCACTATTATTTTCTTTGTTCAATTCTACGTTAAAAAAACATTTTGAAGTTCAATTAGATTATTTATGAGGTTTTTTGAATAAAAGTCAAGGTTTTGTATTATTTTTAAGGAACCAAATTTTCAATAATTTGTATCTATCTGAAAAAGTATTTGACTGGTCAAATGACATTTTTTTAATTAAATTTCATTCTCAACTTATATAACAAATGCACCATAAATTTTAAACAACAATTTTGTTGCTTAAAATTCCCCAGAATTAAAGTTTGTGGCAAGTTAATTATGAAATTTGTATTTACTGATTTTAGGTTTCAATTCAGTTTGAAAAGCAAAATCTTAAAAATGATTTTCTTAAAGCTAAATTTGAAATTTTTCCTAACTTAATGAATAAATTAAAATATCAAAAATTCAAAGTATAACAAAACGAAAAATAAAACAACGAATAGGCCTAAATCAAAATGCAAAATTATTATCCTGTTGTTAATTATTAGCCTTTTTTATCAATGAATAAATTTTACAAATTAAATATTAACAAAGTTACACTTTCTGATTTTTACAATGCATTTATTTCCATCAGATTTTTTTTTAAATAAGCGAAGCAATTAAAACTTTCCTAACTAACTCATTTATTTCTATTTCAATTGAAAGCTAATAATAAAATTAATGTCTCTAACAACAATTTAACATCGAAATTACAATTCTTTGATTTTGAGGTTAGGCAATTCAATATTTTCAAGTAAGTTATTCAAGGCCGAAAAACAGGTTTCATTACTAATAATTTCCCTTATTATTTCAGTTAGGCCTACTTATTAATGTGGTTCTCGTCTTAGATTGTACAGAAAAAATAACGATGCCAATTTAATTTGAAAACTATAAACAAACGTAGGGCTAACACGGACGAAATTATAGGTTTGGGCCAAAAACAGTTCTTAAAATTGCGTAATACTAATATTTATTGCATTTATCTTTTCTATTGATAAAAAGGATTAGCCTATGTTATGAACTTTTTAAAATGTTGTAAATAAAAGACTTTTGGTATGTACTTACTTCTGAAATATGCGCGCTGAAACGATTCCGTAGAGTGGCGGGAGTATGTAGGCTAATCTGCTGTCATTTCCTTATTAATTTAGTGCAATATCACATACTTCAACACAAATCGCTTTAAAATAACTATTACGTTTATTTTAAAGTAAAAACTAACAAATATCTGTTAAAAAATCGGTAAAATCGCTTTTACAATATGTGAACGTGAATGAATGTAATGTAAACAGATACGAATTTAGGAAAAACATGGCTGCCGACATCTTGACCAATAGGAAACAAGACCACACTTGGCCACACTGTCTCTATCTAGTCACTGTACTTAGCCTTAGCTTACAGCGCTACCTAGCAGACTGCCTATAAACTGTTTGGAGCAACTGTACGACCTCTTTCCCCACAGAAGTTTTGTAATCAACTTTAACAATTCTGGTGTACAACGAATAAACTTTATTTCTGTAGAATTCGAATCATGTTATTTGAAGTTTTCAGTTTGTTCAGAGATTCTGTAGACAAACTTAAAAAAATATATTTTAAAACACTATTATTCCGCATACAAATAGGGCCTAAATTTAAAGAGTCGTAGCTTTTTTATTTTTTGTCACTATTTTACATAATGTATAGTTTACAACTTGTATAATGAAATTGTACTAATAAAACAAATGTTGATAAGACACTTTTTCAATCTGCTTTCTGATTTTACCACAAGAAATATTACATTTATTAAAGTAAAAATGACAAAAATTATGAAAATGTAAAATTTATGTAAATATTAATAAAACAACTTTATTTCGAGGTACAAAAAATACAGCACCATTTTCTATCACTTTTTCACTGATCCACAAATGTCTGTTTGTTTCTCCGAGTTGATAAGTATATTATTTAAAATACTACGTTTTATTATTGTCCAGCTGGTAAAGCACATCCGATTCACTACCACAAATTGATCCAATATTTAATTTTCATACTTACTTTACATTATTTGGTTAGGCATAGGAGTTGTTTTATTATATAAGGAGTTTTTTTTTTTTTATAAAGGAAATATTTAAGCTACATTGAAAGTGTCATGTTGACAAAGTTGGCAAGGAATGAATGAAAAGTTTGTCTAATTTATTTACTTGAGAATATTTAGCCGAATTTTCGAAGAAAATAAGAGGTTTAGAATGTTGTAGTAGATCTTGTAATTATTACAGTCTCAAATATTTATGTAATGAATTATCTTGATGATAAAGTAAAATTATTAAAGAAGACATGTTTTATGTTACAAAATAGTTTCATTATGAGTGTACATTCTTGCTTAATGCGTGTGTTCAAGAAAATGTGGGCTTAGAAGAGTGTAATAGTGTATTGGAAGAGTGTTTTACTATACTATAGTATAGAGAAAATATAGTGACAGCAAAAAAATCTATGTTGAGATTTTTGTGGAAATATACGTTTTGGGACCTCCTGAGTCCAAAAAAGAGGTTTTTACAAAATGTCTGTCTGTATGTATACAAAGCTAGAGAGAAAACAATTCGATCGATTTCGAACAAATTTGCATCAAACATGTCAATTATTCCTGTATAGATGCACGAAAAAAGGATTTGAAAAAAATTGAAAAACAACCCATTTTTGGTCAAAAAACCCCCAAAAAATCAGTTATTATTTTTTTCATGCAAAAACGGCTTTAACGATTTTGATGAAATTTGGCTTATTTGTACTTAATGTACCCTACCATATGCAAATAACCGCATCTTTCTAGAAATTCTCGCTTAGCTAATAATAATAATACTAACAACTTTCTCTGTAGCTAATAATAATAGTATTTATTAGTTACTCTCCTACTTTAATGTATCCCCTCTCTTACTTTAATACAATTATGAAGTCACAGTTAATTAGTTTACTAATTTAAATATGTTTGTGAGAAAGTATGTGCCGGTTTCAGGTACCGTTTATTTTTATTGTTATAAAGATTGTTACAGATGTTTTTTGTAAAATATATTGAAAACCGCTGACTTTACAAAAATATTGCATTAGTAATTTCGGATATTATGGACAACTACCAAGATTTAAAATGTTTTTAGCCAATAACTCGGTTATCTTTCAAGTTACAGAAATACTAAAATATCCGTTATGTTTGTTAATAGAAAAAGAAATTTTTGTTTCTCGAAATGTTTTTGTAAATTTAGCGATTTTCGAGATATCTTCTTATAGTCTATATTAAATAACTTTTGCAAAACTAATGACAGCGACCCTGACCGTTCTACTGGAGCGATTTACATGCGGGTTGTACCAAAACAAAGGTTGGCGGTCCTATATGTGCAGGTTTTATTTGTATTTTGAAAATATTTATGTTAATTGGGT
>JAGFPH010001338.1:195652-228476 GCA_018207615.1 Philaenus spumarius | reverse complement strand
AGGCTACTTTACTGGCATAGGATACTTTGTCGTAATAGGTTAGTTTAACGTAATAGGTTGCATTATTGTTATAGGCTATTTTATTGGGATAGGGTACTTTATCATAATAGGCTATTTTATTGTCATAGGTACTTTATCCTATAAACTACTTTATCGTCACAGGCTACTTTATCGTCATAGCCTATTTTTGTTTAATATTTTATTTAATGTTAAGAGTACATGTCTGACAACTTAGTTTTTTGGTGGCCATATTTTTAACTTTGGCTAAATCGTCAGAATAATATGAAGAAGAGGTCCATTCTAAATCAGTCAGCATTAACGAGGCTATGCATGGCTGATCCATTGATAGTAATTTGTTGTACACTAATTTTCTTAAATCAATTTTAAATCATTAAAAATGTACTATACATAGTTTGACTCGCGATATCCCTATAATTAAGCAGTGTTCGCTAATTGTACAACTTTCCATCACTAAGTACCTGATAGTGTGTCTCACCAGTTCACCGACTTTACACATGTAACCTAACATTGTTAACCTAACCTCAAAACATTGGGTCTAACTGATAAAGCACTATGACAACACTAGCGCTTCCTCTCGGTTAACTCTCGACCTATTTTCATCTTCCTCTATTGCCACAGGTATTTACATATTACCAAATGCGAAGAGAACTCGAACCTACGAAATCAGCCCACGTACTATATTTGCCCACTTATACTTCTGTACATAAATGTGCCCTGACAACATCCGAAACTGTATTATTTACAATCTTCAGAGCTATACTTGCTCGAGTGAAGGATTATTTTTTAACACCTCACAAAACTAATTGGAAACAGAAATAGTTGTAAGTTTCAAAACCAATTTATACGTGCTCATGTTTTCATTCAAACGTTAATAAATACAAAATTGGTAAGGAAACGATGAAATAAATACATAATTATTGGTTAAATGATGTAAGATAATTAAAGAGTTGTAATATTTAACAAATTTTCCCATTAAGACCTATTGCAATGAAATATTGTAATACTATGATTAAATAACTTAGGGGTGACATAAAGTGATCTCAAACTGATCTAATGGACCACGTATATGGGTTACGGTTTTTATTTTTACAAACCAAGCCTATATTTAGAGATCAAATTTATATTTCGAAATAACTTATAAGGGTAGACCAATAGTTTTCTTGAAAAAACCTTAACTATAGAGACTCAAATGTAATTTTTTAATGTCTCATAAAAGGTAACTATCAAAACTTTCAATAAAAAATACCGTTAAATTTTAACGATATTCTTATATGGAACAAGTCTAATATATTTAGGTGTACCATGCCCTTAAAATAGGTGGAAGTATTTTCTCCTAATATGAAAGCAAAATATTAATAACTAGGGCAAACCCGTTGAAACCTTCTATCATTGTATTTGGATAACCTAATAGAACTCCGATCCAATGCACTATTTCAATCCACTGGAAATTTGACGATAGTGGCGCGATCTATTGAGGAAACGACGGAAGCGGTGTGTAGCACCAATGCTACCAATGATTTCTCCCTAGCGCTACCTCGCGGAGCGATCATGCAATATTTTCCCGACAACCTTTTTTCGGCACACAGCCGCCGTATGGATGCATGATCTATTTTATTATTCATGATCTATGCTTCTATACACATAATCATGTTATGTTTTCTATATAATAACGGAGTAGGATTAATAATAACCCCAAAGCTAAGATGGTAAATAATGTTAAATGTTCAAATCATAGAAACATATATAAATATATAAAATAGAATAGTGCAGTAAATAAGAGCAACATTACAAACAAACGATAAAACACTTAAAATTAATGTTTGTACTAGCCTATTTTTGTTTGTGTCAAAGCAGGCAGACGGAGATCTATCACCACAACAAAATTATTTCTCCTTTTTTGTTTGTAGGGTGTTTTTTGTTTGTTTTTGGCAACGCCATATCTCCCTTAATTTGTCATCAAAATTAATTATTCAAACATCATTTTAAAGCTTATGTTCCCCGCTATTGACGAAATAGCTTAAAATTAATGTTTTAGTTTAAACAATTTATTTAAAAAAACTTTCGGATGAAAGTTCATATGATTCCTAATGAAGGGCGCAATCTATTAACAATATGTTTAACTAAAATGACAGCTGTTAGTTAGATTGTTTACATTCTATATGCAAGTGTAATCTATCACGCAACACACAATCAAATTAAATCAACGTAAAGCGTTATAAATAGTTACAAACTGTTATTTATACAACAGTAAACTGTTATTTATAGTTACAAAGTAAATAAATAAACGTTATTATATGAATTAAATCAACGAACTAAATCAGGTAAGTACTCCTAACTTGCGAAATATTAGAACGGGTGAACTAGTTTAATTAAAATCAACCGATACACAACGAGAAAAGTGTGTAGGTAGGAAAGCCTGTTTACGATTTTGAAGTATATTTTCTTCTCGTATAGAGAAAGCTGTCCTTAATGACTCACATTCTCCCAGACAAAACATAATTCGAGAAGGATTAAAAACATGTAACAGTACACGTTTCCAAATGTGAGTTTAACCACAGATCGGCCGCCAGCGTGTCCTACGTCTGTCTGATCAGTGTTTAACCGACGTGATACACATTTGAATAAGTGCTCCGTTACTCCACGGAGTTAAAATGTCGTTAGGACTCTATTCGTGCTAAAGATACACGTTTTATAATGTCCGAAAGAGTTATTTCGAGTTTATTTTTTATCTCTTCCCGCGTAGCTCATGATGACCGTTAGGATTTTACTGACCTCTACCGTAGAGACGCGCACCTAAATAGAATTTAATTATTTAGGTTATGACGTTTCAGCTGCTTGACAACGATGTGCACGGTAACTGTACAATAATTGGTTGAGGGTTCGGGGGCCGACTTATGAGTACGTTCGAATATGCATTACGATACCGAACATCTTAGCTTCGAAAATATCATCAACTCGTGAACAAAATGATAACTTATAAATATTTCAGAAGTAGTGGACCCAGCAATGCTTCGCTATTGCTTGATTTAATTTATAGGGTGGATTATTCCATTTCATTACATTGACTTAAGTAATCGAATTGCAAAATTGTTTTTATGCCACTTAAGATTATACTACACAAGTTTAGATTTATAGTTTGTAAACCTTTATAGATAATACAGTAAACCTTTTGTTTGCTTTTACCTAATCTAAAAAAACTGATAATTGTGAAGAATTGTAAAAAAACTGATTTTAAATTAGCCCAATTGGTTGCCAATAAACGTGTTTTGGTTCATTGTAGGCATAACCTAAAATTATGTTCAGTTTATAATCCAAATTAGTTGTTTTATATAATTATAATATGTAACAACCAATGTTTGAATGACATTAAAATAAAGTAAGCATTTTTAGTTGATTTTGGTTTTTGTTTGCTTTAAGTTGGTTCAATCTAACCCAAAAAGCTGTTAATTTGAGAAGAAAAATGAACTGATTACAAATTTGCTACTTAAGTTGCTATGGTAATGAATGTAAACAAACATGTGTTACTAAGCATTTTATACGAACAGCTGATTTTGTGCGCTATGGTCTTGAGTCCATACAAAAGAGGCTGTTTAGTTTTTTACAAATTTGAAACTTTTTCAGGAAACTTTTCAAAATTTTCTTTATATAAAAACCTAGTTCGTACTATTACGAACATTTTAAAACAAACAATAGCCAAATTGGTCCAGCCGTTCTCAAGTGATGCTCTTACAAAGGAACAGCAATTCATTTTTATTATATAGACTAGTGGATCTTTGGATTGTTTGCTTTTACCTAAACTAAAAAAAACTGATAGTTGTGAAGAATTGTAAAAAACCTGATTCTAAATTAGCCCAATTGGTTGCCAATAAACGTGTTTTGGTTCATTGTAAAAATTATGATCAGTTTTTTTTATCAAAATCAGTTGTTTTATATATAATATGTAACAACTAATGTTTGAATTGAATTATAATTCTGTAAGCATTTTTCGTTAATTTTTGTTTGTGTTTGTTTTTAGTTTGTCAATGTAACCTAAAAAAGCTAATACTCTTCAAATTTGCTAAGTAATGTTGCTATGGTAATGAATGTAATCACGCATGACGTGATGCTAAGCTTTTTATACGAACAGCTGTTTTTGTGTACTATAGACTTGTGTTCATACAAAATGGGCCGTTTACTTTTTTCCAAATTTGAATCTTTTTCGGGAAACTTTTCAAATTTGTCTTTATATAAAAACCTAATTCGGTCTATTACGAACATTTTAAAACAAAAAATGGCCAAATTGGTCCAGCCGTTCTCAAGTGATGCGCTTACAAAGGAACAGCAATTCATTTTTATTATATAGATTACGCACACATTTTAAAATTATCTTCATGCATAGTTTCTTCTGTAAATACAATAGTAGTTAATATACTAATACAAAATGTACTCGAATAGTATAAACAATTTTAATCTATATTGTATAACCTTCTTTGTCCTGACTGACTGACATAGAACCAACGTAGAGCATAAATTACTTCAGATAAGAAAACGAAAGTTGTAAGATATATTCTCATGGTGTTACAAACGCACACTAAAAGAAATTATTTAGCAAAATTTTAATTTTAAAACGTAAAAATGTCGAAAGTTCGTGATTTGACTCCCAAGCCAATAACAGATAAAATAGCCGACTCGGATCAAGAACGTTTGTTGAATGCATTTACATTCATTACCATAGCAACCAACTTAGCAAATTTAAAAGTAGTTAATTTTTCTTCATAACCAACAGTTTTTTTAGATTAGGTTAACAAAACAAAAGCAAACACAAACAAAAAGGCAAACTAAAAATATTTGCGGTATTACAATTCAAACATATGTTGTTACACATAAATAAAATTGTTAATTTGTATAAAAAATGCAATTTTAGGTTAGGCCTATATTGACCAAAACACTTTTATTGAAAGCATTTATATTTATCACCATATCATCCAACTTTAGAATCAGCATCATAGCAAATTTAGTATCAGGTCATAATTATTACTCGTATTCACAACCAAAAGTTTTTTTTAGGTTAGGTTAAAGAAAACACAAACAAAATCAACGAAAAAGGCCTTCTGTATTATAAGTCAAACATCTGGTGTTATCCATTGTATTGTTTCCTTAAGTCGGGTAATATCAAAATTTGTTTGAAATGTTGATTATTTAAATATTAATGATTGAAATTACAACGCACACCGAAATTTCAATTATTAGGGATAGTGCGTGCCTCTTTCGATCTCTGTCTTACATTATGTATAGGCCACCGCTACTCCCCCCCCCCACCTTACCCCGATCCAAGAGTCTATAAATTATCAGAGTATACAATAATCTGTTTGCATTTGCTTCGCCAAGAGGGTTGGTGAGCGGAGCGAGCAGGACGTGGAGCCCCCTAGTAACATATAAATTTGGATGGATGATATGTTTAGTTTCGTATGTGAGATGTCACGCATTGTATTCTAATATACACATTCTTACTTGCGAATAGAGTTTAAAGATATTTTTTTAAATTGTATGTTATACTGAATATTGAAAGGATGTTAGAGAGAAGAAGCAAAGGCTCTGAAACTTGTATTTAGCGAACAATTTTGGATGCAGTCATCGCTTTCACCAAGTTTGTCATGCAGCCTTTATTTGAATTTATAATGTTGATGTTAACTGTCTTTAACATAATACATAACTAAAGACAAATCAACTCCTATAAAAGCGAGTGTATGTACGAGCGCTCGTACGTGGAGTAACATTTAATATAACAGCTGATTTCACCCATCATCTGTAAACCCAGTGTATATTATAGTTTGAGGTTATGTTTACAACTTCAATTATTATAGTGTCTTGTGGAGTTGATTTTTTTTAATATTTGCTAAATAACTAATGTATATAAACTATATATAAGTAGTAGGGGAGACCGGGGCAGGTTTTCGCGCGGGGCAGGTTTTCGATTCGGCCTTAATTTGTTAGCAGACTGCTAGAGCGCACCACCAACCAGACTAGTTTGAAGACAACGCTCCTAGGCAGCAACTATGAGAATTTTAGTTTGATGGCTACTCCCTTCGCTGCGTAAAGTCAATTTATATTGTTTTTGTTCAGTTAAATAAATTTGCATTACCTTACTTTAACTCAAAACAAACATATACGCCTTAAGTTTAGTTTTTTTATTTATATGATATCGAACAAAGACATTCACCTGCTCTGATTGATGTTATAGTTTGTTCAAAACAGTTCTTTTTTCAACATCTTATCTTAGGTTAAAGTAAAAACATGGCGACGGGGCACGTTTTCGCATTTTGAGTGGGGCACGTTTTCGGCCCCCATCGAGCTGGCTTGTTCGTTGATATTACTAATATTATTGGCTGTTATGTAATATACTAGGGGAAACTCCTGCGTGCTCCGCACGCTAACCCCGTTAGAACTTTCTATACACACAATAATGTTATGATTTCTTTATAATAAAGGTGTATGATTAATAATAACCCCAAAGACAAGATGGTAAATAATGTTAAATGCCATTTTGACAGATATGCCCATTAAAGACCAACTGAAGGAAGAATAAGAAAAATCCAAGCAGAGGAATGAAAAACTAAATGACAGTAAAATGAAAGTTAAGAAATGTGTTAACAAGAGTTTATTTGGAAGAAAATCAGTAAAATCAGCTAATCAGCGAAAACGTCTACTAAGCCAAAGAAAGTGAACGTAAGCATAGAATCGAGTGATGAAGAAGATGACTGCGTTTGCATTTACTGCTTGGAATTATACAGCAAGTCAAAACCAAGAGAGAAAAGGGGTGTACTCGTTGTAAGAGATGGGCTCACGAGGCGTGCATTAAGGGAGACCCTTTGTTTTTCGTGTGTATAAATTGCGATAGTGATGACGATGATAACGAATTTTGTTAAATGTATTATATTTAAATGTATCTACAATTAATAAATAATTTTCCTGGAACTGTTTTTTGTTTAATTATCCAGATTTTAATGATTTAAGTACTTGCGAAAACTTGCCCCTGCCTAACATTATGGTGTGCGAAAACTTGCCCCGGGTACGGGGCACATTTTCGCACGTGACCAAATGACACTTGACTAATTTTTCCTCAAAATCATTGCTTAAGTAATCTATATTAGTCATGCCACGTTGTAGTGCAGGTTTCAGTGGTTATTGTAGTAAATTTTTACAAACGTAGCTAACTTAGTAAAGAATAGAAAAAATAAATAAAAAAAAGCGCGAAAACTTGCCCCGGTCTCCCCTACAACCTTTTATCATAAATATATTTTTTTATAGAAATTTAAAGAAAAGATACATATTCCTTTAGCTTAGGAAACATTCCTACATCCAAACAGCTGATTTCACCCATCATCTGTAATACACAAACCTAGCATAGATTATACGTTTGGGGTTATGTTTACAACTTTAATAAATATAAGTTTTGTAATACTAATAACTTCTAAATCATTTGATCTAGCAATATGAAATAAAGAGCGATTAATAGATAATATTTTTATCTTTCTTTAAGTGCATAACAAAATACATAAATAAACAATTTTAACAAATATTCATACAATTTTATAATCCTTACAATTGTACACATTTATTTACCAAGTTAAAAATCCCTGTCAGCATAGTTAGGTAGGCCTAGATAAAGTGTGTTGTTTTAAAATAGTATTTTGTTGAATGATGTATTTCTGATGTGTACCTAATTAATCCGCCTGTGATTTTTCACGGCCTTTACTAATGTTATTATAATTGCGTGTATTTAGAATAAATATCGCATTATTAATAATTATTTACCTATGTTACTTTAAAGTGCGTTTCATATAAGTTTGACTTCTGGCAACACAATAGCCAATGGATCATCTAGTCTGTGGATGTTGACACGATTTCGGACAAGAATTGGGATGTCCGCACCCATGATCCTACACCCCACAAGGACACTCTAATTTTCCGCGACAAATGTTTCATCGGCCTACATCGGTATTGTGGGACAGCTGGGTTCGAGTTTGAATGTAGGTGGATCAGGTGGGGCCGAATTAGACGCAGTTTGGGCATAAGACTGTAATCACACTGTGGCGAATCCGGCCACCTGCTGTTGATTGTTTCTTGCTGTTATAACACAGCCTAAAGTCAAATAAATAGCACCAAGACAATTTGCATTGCAGTAATGAAACATCGACTTTGTATATGCGACCATTTCAACCGAGCTATACTGGTACTCCAGTAAGTTTATTCACGCATTGACCAGACATTCAGGTTGCTAGTCTGCTATCTAAGGAACGGTAGATTACACATTCGAGTTTACTATCATAGACTTACTCTTACGTTTGCTTTTTATGACTGTCATTATGTTGTAGGTTTCTCATTCGATAAAGATAATTGGATCATACTTTAAAAACTCCGTGCATTATCTATATACAGAGAGTTCATAAAGTCCTTTTAGCTGCTTTAATATTTTTATTACTGAAAATAAGTTAACACAACTGTGTTAAAAATTTGTTTGACCTCTACGATTTGGGGGGCTTAAGGCGGGCAGGGGGTTAACAATTTCAAATGTAAAGGTAGGTCATGTGTTGCACCATTGAAAAGCTTATTGAAAGAGAAACAGAATGGCGCAAACTAGAGCTTAATATCGTGCTTCGTTTCAAAATAATAGACAGTAAAAGTTCTGCAAAATGATACTTGTATCATAACATCAAAGCAGGTTATTAGTTTGTTAATATTAAAAATAAGTTGTAGGTTGAGGTTAAATGTAACAATAAATAAATGAAAACTTTTTGTAATGTTTCACAAATCTTTATTGAGCCGTGCCGACCTAGGTTTCGCCAGCTACGGCATTATCGAAGGCAACTTAAGACTTAATAAAGATTTGTGAAACATTACAAAAAGTTTTAATTTATTTATTTATAATGGAATTTCACCAAGAACCAACGGTCGTTAGTATAAATAGTTTAAATGTAACACATTTAAAAAATAGAAACTGTGAATAAATGGAGTAACGTGCCATTGACATATATGAGTTTCTATGTGTACTTGAAAACTTTGGGGGAAAATGTAAATGGAACCTGCACTACACAACCCTGACTTTCTCTACTGACATGCGTAACTGATAAGCGCCACTTTTCTTGTGCCGATTGGATAGCAATACCTCACTCATTTTGTTCCTGATATTTGTTGTCATAGAACTCAGTTTTGCCTTTTTACGAATATCATTTTCCAGAACTTCCACTACTTTGAAACGAAGTAAGATATTAGGCTCTAGTTTGCGCCATTCTGGTTCTTTTTTAATAAGCTTTTCAATGGTGTACTACATGACGTACCTTTATATTTGAAATTGTCAACCCCCTTACCCGGGTAAGCCCCCCAAAATCTTAGAGGTTCAGATGTGTCAAAAAATTGTCCTGTTATACAATACAACATATATACAAAGTTACAATAAATATAAACTCAGCCGAACCCAGCTCCAGTTTACGTCGTGGCTTATCCTTCACCGTACAGATTGGAGTAGGCGAATATAAATGTAACTAAATTAACTATATTTCAGGAAGTAAAGCCTCCAAAGTAATTTTAAACACACTTCTTAACTTTTCAAAAAATATGCCTAGTATTCAATAAAGTATTAGCCTATAAATGAAAAATAAAAATATCACTTGAAAATAATAAGTTTTAAAAATATAGGCTACCAGAAATCATTTAAGTTTAATTTTTTAATTTTTGAAAAGTTTGTAAACAAATCTGAATAAAATTAATTTTGTATCGTAGGCCTACCCTTTGTTGCGAACGTTGCGTTAGTGTTATATAGGTATGATTTTTACTTGAATAATATTTTAAAACTTCAAGCAATCCTTTTTCGGATAGCTTTTGCTGTTTTTGAAACTTGTTTTGTTTTCCCCTGCCTTTTCCTGACTTAATGAAACACTAGGGGAAACCCTTTAGTGCTCCGCACGCCAACCCCGTTGGAACCTTCTATACACATAATCATGTTATTTTTTTCTTTATAATAAAGGTTTAGGATTAACAATAACCCCAAAGCTAAGATGGTAAATAATGTTAAATGTTCAAATTAAATTATTTCATATATTTTTATAACAGCAGTTGTAAAAAAAGGTTAAAAGAACCAGCAAGGTACAGGTCTACACTTTAATAAAAAACCTAACCTAAAAGTTAGAAATACAAACACATAATTGCTTCAGTTTGAAATCAACCTTTAATGGAAATATTAGAGCAAACAGCTGTTTTATCTGTTATTTTATTCAATTGGTTGCCTATGACAATGAATTTAAATACATTCAAGAAATATGTGTTGGTTAATCAGTCTAGGAATAACCTAAGAAATTTGTCCTACTAAATTTACAAATATTGAAATAAAACATGTTTTTATCAAAATGAAAGTTACTCAGGGATAGTGTAGCTTTTTATTAGTATAACTACTTTTTCAATCGGTTCAATAGTTCCAGAGAATACCTCCTACATACAAACAAAAAATTTTGACCTCTTTATAATATTAGTATGGATAAAAATACGCCCAGTCTAACGTATTTCTAGTTAGATTTCGCCTTACAAGTGATTTGAATCACGGAAAAGTATATCACTGCAAACACGGCACTTATATTTATTACGAAACGGAAAAATAATACCATTACATAATGGTAACGATCGTACTGCACTCGATGTGTTTATGTACAGTAGATAATACCGTTCGTCCGTTTCAGATCGTAGATGAAGCAATAGCTTAGGTAATCTGTGATCGTTAGGGTCCAGTGTGTGCACTGTAGATAATGCCGTCGGTTTCAGATCACAGATTGGCAATAGCAGTAATCTGTAACCGAAACCAATGTTCTACTGCTACGGTTACGCACCTCCGGATCATTTCGCACATTACGCCACCCACGTGCCCTAGTTTGGTAAGAATTTGGTCCTTTGTCTTGCCGAACGTTCTGTTAGTTTTGAATTTAATAAACATGAGAACTGTTTGTTTAGCGTGAAGTAGTTCGTTGACCTCTCATTGTGTCTTTTCTGAATGTATGGGTGTGTGCTCGCCGTACCAAATAAAATCCAAATGTAGGCTAACATTTAAATGCATTCCGATTCGAATACGAGCATTAGTGACACGGTAAACCTGTGATTTAAATACACGCAATCAATCAACATTATAAAATATAGGTCACTGCTTCAATTTAATATGATCTTTTATAATTTTTTCACACTCTAAGTACGTAGCCTATACTAATCAAAATTTTTTGTTACTTGACAGTTGTCAACAATAAAAATAATTCGACCACGCAGCTGAACCGCTGACGTGAGTTGAGAAAATTTCCAAAATTAAGTTTATAGGCCTTTGTTTTAGGGTTTCAACTAACAATTTGGGAAATAGGTCTATTCACAACGGTGCTGAATAGCTGCAAAATGGTTCGCACGCCATTCCGCATATTGGGAGTACCTTCAACACACAAAACATTGCGTGCTTCGCACGCCAACCTTCGTATTGGGAGTATATTCAACACAAAAAGCATTGCGTGCTTCGCACGCCAACCCGCATATTGGGAGTATCTTCAATACACAAAACATTGCGTACTTCGCACGCCAACCACACGGTAGAAACCACTACGTGGCTTTGAACCGGGTACTTCTTTGGTATTTTACGTTTTGATCGATTTTGGGGGAACCAAGCGAGCTATAAGGTCGCGCAAAAAAACAAAAGGTGCAGAATAACATCCTACATTACAAATTCATTCTCGTAGGAAAAATCCCAAACAATATTTACTTCCGGTCAAAAAACGTGCTTCTTATTGTTGGATTTTTTTTGGCTAACGAACTCCTCCGAGCGACGTAGACAACCAGCATGTGTACCAAATTTGGACCAAATCGGACTTAAAATGCGGCCGCTAGAGTGCGAACACATATATACTGTATAGGCCTATATGATTTTTAATAACACCCCAAAACGTGTTCTGGTGACCATGATCGGTGCTCATTTGCTACTCCCGACCTTGGGTCTTACCATAATGGCCACTGCAATAGCTCATTTTTCCTATAGAATTCGCTAATAACTCGATCACGCAACTGGACCGCTGACGTAACTTGAGCGAATTTCCAAAATTAAGGTTTAAGGTTTCAACCAACTATTTAGGAAATTTACCTACTCACGAAGGCGCTGAATAGCTGCCTGCCTGTACGAAATATATCTGTAGAATTTGTTTCACCATGCTTCGTTCCGCTCGCACCTTTGCTTTGCGAGTTTGCACCTCGACCTTGCTGCCTCGTATTATGGATTCACTCGCTTCGATTCGCGTATTTGCATCCCGGCCGTCGGTCTCGAATCAGAAGCTATCCTCACGGTTAAATCCCCCCCCCCCCAGGGGGACTTTAACCGGGTACTTTTAGTTTTGATTTTGGGGGAACCTGACGGGATATGAGGTCGTGAATAAAAACAAAATGTGCAGAATAATCTCCAATATTTATTTTTTAGATTAAAAACCAAAAACGTTTCATTCTAGTACGAAAAATCCCCAAAATGTTTGCTTCCGTTCCAAAAAGTGCTTCGGGTTGTTGGATTTTTTGCTAACGAACTCGTCTGAGTGACTCAGAAACCAACGTGTTTACCAAATTTGGACCAATCCGGACGTAAAATGCAACCGTTAGTGTGCGAACACATAAATGCATATATATATATATATATTCTATATATATAAAAGCCAAAACCCACTGACTCACTCATCACGATTTCTCAAAAACTACCGAACGGATTGAAATGAAATTTGGTATGTAGCTTCCTCTAGGGCCATAGGTGATCACTAAGAAAGGGTTTGAAAAAATTCGACATTTTAGGTGGGGTTTGGGGGGATCAAAGTTATTAAATCACGATTTCTTCAAAACTACCGAACGGATTGGAATGAAATTTGGTATGTAGCTTCCACTAGAGCCAAAAATGCTTACTAAGAAAGGGTTTGAAAAATTCGAAATTTTAGGGGGGTTTGGGGGGATCAAAGTTATATTAAATCACGATTTCTTCAAAACTACCGAACGGATTGGAATGAAATTTAGTATGTAAATTCCTCTAGGGCCATAAGTTTTCACTAAAAAAGGGTTTTAAAAAATTGGAAATTTTAGGAGGGTTTGGGGGGTAAAAATTACTAAATCACGATTTCTCCAAAAATACCGAACAGATTGGAATGCAATTTGGTATGTAGCTTCCTCTAGGGCCATAGGTGCTCACTAAGAAAGGGTATGAAAAATTTCGAAATTTTAGGAGGGGTTTGGGGGGATCAAAGTTACTAAAATCATAATTTCAGATCTTTTATTATTATGACAATAGTGCTTTTATTATTTAAGATCTATATATATAAAAGCCAAATACCACTCACTTACTGAACATTTAAAAAGAATACAATTACGTTGAAAAGAATGAAAATACCAAACACCACGGGCAACGCCGTACGGGTCAGCTAGTATATATATATATAACAACTTTAATGACACACCAAAACGTGTTCTGGGGACCAAGATCGGTGCTCATTGACCACCCTTGACCTTAGGTCTCACCATAAGAGTCACGCCAATATGGAAATTCTCTTACAAGTAATATTTGAATCTTAACCTTTTAAGTTAATATTATAAAATATGAAAAATCTTGGAATTTAATAAATATTTTTCCCCCTCTTTAACGTTTGGAATCGTCTTTCTACTCATATTGGTTTATATAACAAGTCAACGAGTTACGTAGATTATAATTATATTTTAAAACTGCTTAGAAGATGTAAAAAATATTACGATTGGAGAAGCCGGATGGTTCTCCAAAAATACATAAATGTAATTCCTCACGGAAAAAGGACGACCTTGGTTATCAAGCCAATATAATTCGATTTCCAAACTGACCTTTTGTTTTTAGAGTCACTGTGTTACTAGGGGGGGGGAAATGGTTGGAAACAATAAGCAAATAATAATATAGGCCCACATGGCATTAAATACATACTATAAAGTAAATCTCTAGTATACCGAGTGTGAACAGTCTTAAAAATATCATTTTCAATTTTCACTTGACTCACAAAATCTAACAAAAGTTCAGAGTATGTCAATACAATATTTAAATAATGTATAAAAAACAAAAAAAAAACAATAATCTTCTCTGGAATTCGGAAGGGGAAAAAACTGAAAACGGGCAAAGGGAATCTGTAGAAAGAAAAGTGAAGTCGAGCATCTCAAATTGAATATAAACTTGTATCGAAAGCAAGGACGTGATGTCCAAACAATACCGAAGACATGTCGTTATGTTGATTGGGAAGTAGTTTGCTCGTGGAAGCAATAGTTTCGCGATTGCCACTGGAAAGATCAGGTAAACAACACTATTCCTATTGTATTTTATTTATATTCTCTGAAGTTGCACCCCCCCCCCCCAAAAGTAAACTCGATTTTTTTTTAATGTCTAAATTTGCTATCTTGGTTGTTATGGTAATGAATGTAAATCCATTTAATAATTGTTTTGTTGGTTCAGTATTGGCCTAACCTAAAATTACGATGTCAAACTTTTAATACAAATTAGCTGATTAACTTGAATTTTTTAACAACAGATATTCAAATTATTATAAGTTTTTCTCGAAGATTTTCAAGAAACCTGTGTTGGTTTAGTACAGAAGTGGAAAGTGACATGAATATAAATCGTTGGTTGTATTTTTTAATTCGAAATTTGACTATAGTGTATAGACAATCATGTTTATGTTATATTTAGATTTAAATTTTAAATTCGTATTGAACCAATATAACCAACGCTTTATATTCATGACAGTTTTTATTTTTGTCGGCACTCCCACGACTGCTTTCTTTTTTTTTCTTAAAACATGTTCTATAAGTTACCTTTATTTGATAAGTTTTGATCAGCCTACCTTGTTTTCTTAAAATGTTAGCCAACCATCATTTTGTAATCAATGATTCTATTGAAGTGAATCTCGAACAAATTTATTTGTCTCTTAATAAGATTTCAAGTGGTGTACCACAGCCATACTCTCATTTTAAAGTGTTGAACCCTTTTACAATGCACCCATTATTTCAACGATGACATTTACTACTTCCATACGTAGCATCTGTGTCTTCAGAAGAGTTTCAATGTTATAGAAAATAATTTGTTCAATATAATCAAAGATAAAAGAACTTTAAACTGACTCTTTGATTACCCTGTGTTTCCAATCGGTATAGTATGTAGTATTCGAATGCCTTTTAATTAAAGCCAAGCTCACAGAAATGAAACATTGTAACCGATGAAAAGAAAGTTTACCACCATTTTCCTTGCCTATGTTAAAAAGCAAAGTATTGAGGAAATCCAATTGATCAATGACTAATTAATATTATTTTCAATAATAAAATATTTGACAAACTAAAATCCAAAACCTTTACACTAATATTTTGTATTGGCTGCTTACAAAACAGTGTATCGTTATACGCTAGTTAAATAATTCGTCAGTAGGGCAGCGTACTGGCATACAATGCGGTTACGAAAGGTTAGGTTCGGTTCACAAGTAATAATATATGATTATCATAGAGTGCAGTATATCATCAAAAGAAACGATAAACAGGCAATAAAATGGCCCGATGTATGGATGCGACAAGCAAAGGTCAACTTCTTTAAGTGTCACGATTGATTTGTTTAAAACATTCTTTACTGTAATAGATTGACTGTGTTCTGGCAGAATATTCAAAGCAAACTAACCAAAAAGAACTAATTTTCCCCCGGGTATTATAAACAGGAAATGTGTGGTAAATGAGGGAAAATAGAAGTTTATAAAATTAGAAATCGTTCTGAATTTAAAAAAACGAATTTTCGTCAGCTTTCATACTCCGAGAGTGCCGGAATAAAAATAAGTATGATTTGATAAAGGGTAAAAACCATCAATCAATAGTTTTATTAGTGAGTAACAATGACGAAAAGTGAAATCTGAAAGACCTTAGATAGCATTTTGCTTTATAATATGGGATTAAGGGTCTGCTTCAGTTAAGGAGAAAACGACTGACGACTCCAGCCCTATAGCCGTATCTAAACAGTGCAATTTATTGCAGCTGAGCGCTTTGATGTTGCCTCATTTGAAATCCATTTTATAAATCCATCTTTTCTAATTGAGCGCTGAAAAAAAACTGAATATACTTCATAAAATTGAGGATCCGGCTTGCGAGTGTAAGGAAAAAGTACAAACTTGGTACTTAAATGAACTGGATTTAAAAAAAACGTGAAACGCAAAATGGATGCGTATTGTGACTGTGGTTAAATTAGGACCTTGCAAACAATTTTATGATAAAAAGTAAAGGAAATAAATGAGTTTAAATTTAACATTGTTTTTATGGAATAAAAATTCAAGATGGCCACCACTACAGCAGACCCTTAAGGGCCGGCCCTAGTAAAACAGAAAGCAACCTGCTACTCCATATAGCGGCGGTAGGTTACGCGGACATTGCTCATCCTAAATCCATTTAAAACCCGCAATTATTCAAATAGCGTTTTTTTTTTAAATACCAAACTCTTGTGGACAAAATTCTTCATCCGAATGGCTTGGTAATTTTTCGCTATAATTAATAGTTACAACGTAAAAAATATTTAAAATCACCCTATAGCGGCGGTAGGTTACACGGACATTGCTCAGCCTGAATCCATTTAAAACCTGCAATTGTTCAAATAGCGTTTAAAAAAAAATACCAAACTCTTGGGGACGAAATTCTTCATGCGAATGGCTTGGTAGTTTTTCGCTATAATTAATAGTGACAACATAAAAAATATTAAAAATCATTGTTTTAAATTGTTAATAAATATTAAACAAAATATTTTTCTTAATTTTGAAAAAGCCATTTGCATGCATATTGGCCATAGTTTTAAAATGACATATCGTTTATAATTTTCCGATCAAAAATAAAGGAAAAATTTGGATTTTAATTTAACATTGGTATTATGGAGTGTCAGCCAACATGGCCGACAGCTAGAGCAGACCCTTAATAGGAATCGTTATGGATATAAAATCAGAAACTTGGTACGGTAGTTATCAATGTTAAGTACGGGCGATTTGTGCGAGAGGTTTACTGACATGTTTTGTACACCGAGGGATAATATTGTTAAATTGCATACATTGCAATGGGCACGTCATACTTGCTAAACTTGATAAAGCACTTTTGATAAAGAGTATTTTTTTGTGGGTGGCGTCTCCCCAGCGCCGAGTCTCCTCAGCGCCTAGGGCAAATTAGTCTCCTCAGTGCCCAAGGTTAATATTCAATGCCGGACTCAATGAGTTTTATCGGTGAATTCGAGAGGTATTAGGTTAGGTTAGGTTATGTTAGGTTAGGTTTACTTAGGTTCGGTAATGTCTGCAATGGAATATATGCAAAATTTGCGTCATTCCAGTGCTGATCATCTACTATGCTCTGTTGGGCACGCGCCGTTACCACGGTTCGTTGCTTTTGTGAATTCCAATTCGGCTGTCAATTCGGCGTTGAGGAGACACAGCGCTAAGGAGACTCGGCGATCGGAAGACGGATTATTTTTTGGGACTGTATTTACTTCAAAGCAAAATTAAAACAAAACATCACTTTTAGGACATTATTCGGCGGCCAAACAATGAGTCTACCATTTAATTCGATACCATCTCGTCATACTCCACTTTTTGTTAGTGTCAGTAGTGAAATTATTGATTTCTATGGGTTCTCTGTTAATAATACTTCATCGTTTTAATATATTTACAGATAATCTAGGTGGGTTACGTTTAGTCAGGGTGGCTTATATAGCATGAAAAAACTATCAGAGCGGCCTAATATCTCTGTTTCCACAGCTCTATTATACATGTAACCGTTCAAATAAGTTTATAATATGCATTAAATGTATGGATAAATTAAAATACTTCTCAGTTGATTTATAGTGGTTCAAAGTTGGAATGAGAAAATTATTTTGTATTTGATAACATACGGTATGCACCAGAACAAATAGCTCTGCAATTAAATCAGCTGTGGTTGGTTTTTGAACAGCTGACTACATTGTTGATGGTTTCCCGGCCATATTGCTTACTATTACTTTCTTATTTGTAGTTAGTTGACGCTGTAAACCTCTCCAGAGAAAGTTTTTACTATATAGCATCATTTTCCGCACAAAGACCAGGACATTCCGGTGGTCCTAGTTTGATGCGAATTGCTGTAGAGTTTTGAGAACGATTTTACAAACAGCCGTCAAGTGATTCCGCAATGCTGTGTTGTTAACTGGGTAGTACATCAGTACTATACATTTACGACATTTTTCGGTGCAATGCTAAGCATTGCGTCTCATGAAGATGATTTGATCAACCATCTAGGAAAGTACCATCTCGTCACAAGGCCGTAGCCAGGAATACTTTTCGGGGGGGGGGGGGGGGGGTTTAACACGTTCACTGCTAAGGACGCACATGTGAGCTTGACACTGAACACTATGACAAGCGGCCGACGACGCACAGTGCATTGCACGCCAACCCCCGTATTGGGAGTATTTTCAATACACAATGCATTGCGTGCTTAGCACGCCAACGCTCGTATTGGGAGTATTTTCAATACACAATGCATTGCGTGTTTCGCACGCCAACCCCCGTATTGGGAGGATTTTCAATACACAGTGCATTGCTTGCTTCGCACGCCAACCCCCGTATGGGAGTATTTTCAATACGCAATGCATTGCGTGCTTCGCACGCCAACTCCCGTATTGGGAGGATTGTCAATACACAGCATTGTGTGCTTCGCACGCCAACCCAAGTATTGGGAGTATTTTCAACACACAATGCATTGCGTGTTTTGTTACAGTAAAGTATTTTTGTTGAACCTTCATAGTTTTCTTATTTAATAGATCAGATCAAGCTCACAAGAGAGTAAGTCTGTAACCTACTGCATCCATGTGTATTGTACGTTGTACTTTAATCAAGTAAATCAAAATGTCAGTATGCAGTATTCGTTACCAGAGAAGTTTAATTTATATAAAAGCAATGAATACTTGCTTATAGTTTGGGTGGCTGACAAAAACTATATTAAGGCTCGGCTCCCTACATTCAAAACGGCGAAGTTGGGTACCAATTTCAATGTTAAATAACCAAAACATACCTTCACTATTAAGCATATTTTTGTGTTATTTTTGTCAAAAAACGAAAGCAGTATTTTTTTTCTTAAAGTAAAAGAAATTGTGGGTGTTGTTTGCTAAGGTTTTTTGCAATATCTCTTTTTGCAACTAAGTAAAAAATTAATAAAGTTTACTATTTTATATCATACGTTTATGAAAACAATAAAACGATTTTTGAAAATGTATTCAGCAATCGACATCTGCATATGACAGTACTTTAACATGAAACCAAATTTTTAAATTTATTTCACGAATTAACGAGAAAAAATTACTTATTCTGTAGCATTGCTCTTATGGGAATCAGATTCAATATGGCGGACAGGGTAGCGCCCCCTTAAGTACTAAAGACAAAAATAAACTAAATTGTACAAAAGAAAACGCGAGAAAACTTACTCACAGTGGTAACTGTTACTTTCAGTAGTAACTGTTATTCACAGTAGTAACTGTTTACTGAAAACTCTCATGTGAACTCACCTGAAACAGAAAAAGGAATACAGTTAATATTTAACAGGAAATTCACAGGCATATATATTACAAACGTAGCGTTCTTTATTAGGCCTATATTAAATCAAACCGAGCACAAATTCTCCCCCCTTAGCAATAAAAAAAAGTATGATTATTCGATAATGCAGCTAAACCGTGAGTCGAGTGACTTTCCAAAATTAAATTTATATGTTTTAAGGTTTCAACCAAGTATTTGGGAAATTGGCCTACTCACGAAGGCGCTGAATCAACTGCGTGTAAGAAATAATATATTAGTATAATTTGTTTGCACCTCACACAACAGATCCGGCTTACTTCGTTCCGCTCGTAGCGAAACCACTCGCTTCGCGAGTTTACATCCCGGCGTCAAAATTTCCGATTTCTTCAAAAGATACTTTGGGCTAAGTTAGTATCGTTCCCCAAAGGATATTTGTTTGTTTTATCAATCACAAAAGTTAAAGGTTAAAGAGGGGGTGGGACTTTTAAGACACCTGGTATATGTGTACAATTTTTAATGACACTCCAAAACGTGTTCTGAGGACCTTCGGTGCTAATTTACTACTCCCGGCCTTAAGAGTCACTGCAATAGCTCATCTTTTCTATGGAAATTAGCTAAAAACAACTTATTCAAGCATTTCGAATAAATTAGATCAGGAATATAAAAATTCGTTTCATTTTGACAACAGTGCAAATAAATCCATACATAACACAATTCTATGTCTATATAGCGACAAAATGTAATAAATAAGATCTTCATTATTTGCATTGTGTGTTTAGTATACAAGTTGTCAATACAATGTATGTTAATATGTGTAAACAAAATGGTTTCTTTCAGTAAAACGGAAACGAATCTAAATATGTTCTCAAAACAATGTTAAACGTTAGTTGATTTAAGAGACCCATATATACTAAACGCGCATGTGCAAGGCATGCAACGACCGGTCTCGATTACAAAAAGACCTCATGACATTTAAATTGAATTAGCATAAACGACTCCAGCATTAGTCAGAAAGTCACAGTTCTAGTTACCGAACTCTGCTCCGGTCATTGTAATCTTCCCACAGACTGTCATCTCTTCCAATGTCGTCCCACGTCTTCGTGCTAATTTCAACTCATCCCATTGTTTCCAAAGCCTACGAAGAGTCACACTCCGGAGCCTACACGACTGCGCTCGACGAATCGTCCATCATGCATTTCACATAACTTAGCTTTTAACTTGGGCACATCTTGCCGTTATAAAGCTGAAACATCTTTAACGTCCGAGCTAATGGCGTGTGGCGAGCGTTTTGTTTCAGGAAATACTCGGGACGATAATTGTCACGGTTCATTATGGGTTTAGGTTGCAGCGTGACAAAATGGACGGTCACGATACAGACAGACGGACCTGGGTCCGCGGTGAAACTGATCGAGTTTGCAAAACTATAACTTTCTGAATTGAGGTAGAAATGATTTACTCGTCAAAGTACATACATCCAATAGCAAAGAGTTCCAATTAAAATTACTTGTAACAAAAATTATAGTTTTCGCTTAGACTCTCTCAACTTAATTTAGATAATTGAAATAATTCGCAGTATAAGTTAAAAACGGGATACAGTTAAAGAAAAGAGACAAGAGTTTTCCTCCAATATAGAAAGTAATTTACCTCAACGAAATGTTTGTTGTCTAGCATGTGTTGTTCAACTTTAGACTCTAAATTAAAAATAAATACGTTTTTCTGATTAATATGTGCAAGTCTTTACAACGATTCAAAAAATATACAAAACAAAAACGTGAATTGAGCGAGCTTGACTAATCAAAAAGCCGCTTTTTTATTTAAAATAAAACTGTAATTAAACTTAAGTTATTAACACTGTCCAGTTTTTTTACAAACTACAAAAAAGGCTACCGTCCTCGGCTTCGTTAATGGAACTAACAGTTAAAGACTATAGTACGACCTAAAAATGTGTACATTTTCTTCTACGCATTTCAAACATGTTGAACCGGTTTCTATGTCGATTAAATGATTGTATCGAAGGTATCCATCTTCTGTTACATGCATTTACCATCTGCGGAGGGAAAGGAGTAATTGTCGATGTCGCTTGAAAAAGTTCAGAAAGTAATAATGACAATCATGTGGTACTTAATATAAACTTCGAACAAAACAAAGTATTAAAACAATTACAAGGCGAGAAGTAAAAACAAGAGTTTGATAGGGGTTTTAAGGCGAACGTATTTTCTACTCGAAACACCGATCCCGAAAGGCAAATCGCTAAAGATAACTCCTTGTTTAAAGGCTCTTCTTCACTACGAGGAAAACAGCCTCGTGAACAATGAGATTTGCAGTATGAGCGTACAGTGTGATTTTGTTAAGGCGAGGGGAGAAGGGGTCGAACAATGCTTGACTGAAATAACTTAAAATTATTAACCTTCCATAGGTAGCACCACGGAGCTTTCCTCCGGGTGGTTAAAGTTAAAGGGTGGAGAAGTTTTTCCGTTTGAAAAAAAAATGGTTCCTTGTGGTCAGCTGACGTAATTTTCGGCCTAGTTCACGTGACTTCCAGGACTGCCTACTACCCCTTTCACTCCACTAATACTTTTTTTCATGTATAAGAGCTAATTTCGATGTGGTACGGAGTATTCTTCCGTGAGCTACATAGTGAAACTGCAAACCCGGAGTTTTATTTCGAGTACAAAAACAGCTGAACGTACAAAGCTGGGGATTGGAGACGCAGCATTTCTTCGGGAATGTTCAGAAGACATCCACATGCGAAAAAGTCCATTCGTTCAAAAGTTGTGACGTCATTAGTGACCAAAGACGACTATTTCACCCTCTTTTGTGCACGTTTCCGCTTATAACTTTAGACTGTTAGCACCTATAGTCAATTTGAGATACTCATTGGATTCAGCTCGCCGAATTCTTTCAAATGGCCACTGAGCCGATTCTGTTGGTTGCATAGTTTAGGAGTTATGACAAAAAAAATTTCGTTTTTCTTAAACTCTTGGTTTAACGACTTTTGAAGTTATACTTCTTTGCGCCAGTTGTAATCGGGATGGGGTGTCGGTCGAGAACCGCGTCACGCGTTATGAGTAAAATCCAGAAAGTGCCTTTTTATACCTTTTCTCTACAAGAGATACCTCAAGCGTCTCGGTGGGTGAGTGGTTAACGCACTCGTTTTCCACGCTAGAATCCCTGGTTCGATCCCCGGCTGGCAATTTTTTTTCAAAAATTATAGGAAAGTATACGAATGGCCAAAGAAGTATAACTTCCACCGTCTGGTCCGACGCAGACCCAATTAAACAGCTGTAAATTGGAAATTGAATTCTCTACTACTTTAATACTTGACATTTTTTCCGACGCTATCTAAGAGGACAAAAAATGTAAAAAAGTTTGATAGTTTTTGTTGGTACTGTATTTTGCTTTAAGGTATGTTTGGCCGCTATTGAATGTGGATAAGTAGCGGGTACAACTAGTATTGAATAATAATAAATGTAGCGACTAGTTAACATGTTTTTAACTTACTACAATCAATATGTAAACCAATACTGCTAACAAATGTACCGTGCAACACTATAGATAGTATTGGAAGATGATTCGTCGTTGACTTTTTAGGTGTTATTCCACTTGTCTTTCAGTACGACTTTTGGAACGAAGTTCCTTAACCCGGGTTGCGGTAGGCGTTAACAAATAGAAAATGTAATGCGTAACGAAAAAAAGTGTTAACTGGTTGCTATGGCAATGACAAATATAAAATATGAGTAACGAAAAAGCGTTATCAAATTGGTTGCTTTGGCAATGAATTTACATGCAAGAAACACGTGTTTTGGTTCATCAATTTAAATTAAGAGACGATCGGTTCCGTCCGGCGTAGTTCAGATACTATCGTCAAGCGTTGAAATACATTCAATAAACATAAAATATTGGTTCATCAGTCTAGGCCTAACCTAAAATTATTGTGTGTATGTTTAATTTACTCTACATGTCTTAACGGCAACATACATACAATAATTTTAGGGTTATGCCTAGACTTAAAATTACTTTCGAGGTAACCTAAAATTATTGTTTGCATGTTACCGTTAAGACAGGTAAAATAAATTAAATATACACCCAATAACTTTAGGTTAGGCCTTGACTGATGAACCAACATTTTATGTTAATTGAAAGTATTTACAATGAATGGGCATTTAACTGTGTTTACCATCTTAGCTTTGATGTTATAATTAATTCTACACATTTACTACAATAACATTAAACGTATGGAAACAGTAAATATTTGTATAAAACACAAACTAATAATAAACGGCGATTGAAAGATTAAAATTAATTATGTGTGCATGTTGCCGTTAAGGCTGATTAAAAGAATTGAAGAAAAGTGTGATGAACTTCGTTCCTGACAGGGGTCCCACGACCGCACACATTTACTTTTTTATATTTTCCAAAATGTGTTTTATGAATGTGTTTCCTACTCTACGACTTTCATGTTTGACATTTATTTCTCCGAAGCGATCTAAGGAGTTACAGTTTTTGTTGATAGTTTTGATTTAAGGTATTTTCGGCTGTAAATTTTGAACCATTTGTCCGAAAAAAATTGCGTGCTGAAATCTACAATGTTTACTGGAAGTATTTTGTCTGCCCATTCGTCCAACGTGGACAAAGTCGAGGGTACAGCTAGTCTATAACAATTTTAAAGAAACAATAAAATACTGTCGGTTCATTAACTTAGGATAATAGTTGCAAGCTTTTAAAATACAAAGATCGAGAAATCACAACGAAGACGAGAACTTTACTTTATTACAAGTTTACCTTCCTCAAACACCGTTAAGGGTTATTGACATTATAAATGTACAGATTTAATCAATCTTATTCTAAAAATGGCGGGATTTAAAAATAGTCAAGAAGTCTGACGGGGCTGTTTTTCCATACGAGTTTGATATTTATATTCTGCAATCTTTACTGAAACATCGAACTTTCTCCGTACCAGTGATTTGATGGCCGCCGCCATCAGACACAGGAAGACTTTAACCGTTGTCGGAGATGCTGCATCACAAACGGCCATCGTGAAGACGTGACACAGATGCGCATCCTTAATTGTCACACATTGTTGACACTGTGACGATCACCTGATATCATCTGCTGAACCGTTTCTTCGTGAAAAGTCGTTATCTATCGTAAACGCAGATGTACCGAGCTTCGTGCACGTCATAATAATTGTGAGTACAACATTTCCGTGGAGTAAATTATTCCACTCGGATGGATGAGGATTACGCCTTCAAGCATGTGTAGCGAAGATAGACCCAATTTAATTTTTATTAATTGGTGCTTGTACTTTATAGTTAAGGGTCTGCTGTAGTGGCGGCCATATTGGATTTTTATCCCATAAGAGCAATGTTAAATTTAAAACCATTTATTTCGTTTATTTTTTATCATAAAATTGTTTGCAAGGTCTCATTTTAAGCACAGTCACAATACGCATCCGTCTTGCAATTTACATTTTTTTAAATGCTTTTGATTTGTTATGTAATTGAAATTTTGTAAGTACAAACTTTGAATTTTTTCCTAACACAATAAAAAATTAATAATGAAAAATATTTTGCAAGCCGGATCCGAAATTTTATAAAGAATATTCAGTTTTTTTTTCAACACTCAATTACAAAAGATAGACTTATAAAATGGTTTGAAATGAGGCAATGTCAAAGCGTTCAGCTGCAAGAAATTGCACTGTTTAGATAGGGATACAGTGAGAAGCGGTCGCGTTTCCGGTTGCTTTCTCGTTTATTGGAGCAGACCCTTAAGTTTCCTTCATTAGTGTATTTACATTTAAAATGCATGTTGGCCTACACAAATATACACGAAAAAGTATATATAAAGGTTTAAATACCTTAATCCACTTCCACAGACAATCCAAAGTGTTATCCGATAACCAACCGGATAAGTAGTTTCGACGGTTATACCGTCATCGTCAGATCTATAACAACGATGTTAAAATGAAGTTGTTCAGCCATTTTGGGCGTCGACTTATTTATTATAACACGCACACAAAAACATTCAAATGAAACATTAAAACTATTTACAGATAGAAATATTACACATCTGCAAAAAGGGTCGTTAACTGTCGTCACCAAAGAGTTTGAGATATACGAATCAACTAAAAACAAACTCCATATTTTGTTGTATTGCTCGAATGCACTGTTTAACACAATAATTCAACTGAGGGAAGGAATCAAGAGGCATACTCTTACAATGGTTAGTCAGTTATCAGTGACCACCCGGATCATACATTTAACTCTTGATATGATTGTTTGAATAACCTACTGGATAAAACCCTTGTAAAAAAATTACAGATGTATCAACTTTAACATTTTTATGTTATTTAAATGGGGAAAAGTTATAACTTTGACTGGCCAATCTTCTTCTTTTATCAAGACCTTTAAAATGAGGTGTCACTCAATAGGGGTTCTCATTTAAAATGTTCGACTTACGCCCAAAATACCCCATTTTTGGGGGGAGGGTTTGAAATTTACGATACACCAAAAAACTCCATTTTTGTTCATGTTAACAATCCCCAAAACAAATCTGTATATTTCCATTAATACAAAAATAATAGGGGGGGGGGGGACTTTTAAGACACCTGGTATATATTTTCTTGTATTTTTGTGTTGGCCAACATGCATGGTAGATGTAATTAAATGACTAAAGGAAACTTAACTATAAAGTGCAAGTACCAATTAAGACAAATTGTAATTGTCTTATTTTAATAAAATTCGCATCTAAAGCTTCTACTCCAGGATCGCCTTCATTCTCAATCAATATCTTCAGAAGATACATTCTCTACAAACATAAATTACTTTATAGATAACGCATTTCTCTTTTTAATTACAATATAAGGTATATAGTTATATTTTGATAGCTTGGTAAAGAATATTTACGCCAGGTATATACACGTGGAAACTACATTACCTATTCAAAACCACACTATAACTCCCGTACACACAATACCTATATGTTTAAGTTCCGGAAATATTTCCAACATAAAGTTCACTGTCGAAGGAATATATATATGTCTAGAAGGAATAGCCTACCCTGTCAAATAAATACATAGAGATAGAAGGAATGGACTGCCCAGTCCAGCAAGGACAAAGGCATACTTGGAACGGACAGCCGAAGTGTACCAGACCATGGACATTTTACGACTGCTCAGAGCGCAGAAGTCATGACCTTACCAAATAAAAACATTGTTGTACGGCCGGAGATGATTTATTGGAAAAGAGAAACTTAACTAAGGAAGTTGACCCGTCTGTCTTAGCGACAATAAAATGTGACAAGAGTCCATCGACTTCTGTCACTCAGCGGGCTGGCGTAGAGCATTATAACGTCTAGGATATGGTAAATAAGGCCAAATATTACTCCCGAAATAATTGTTTTAAACGCTAGGAAGGTTTACAAATTGAAAAGACATTTTTTGGAATATTCTGTTTCTATTGCCTTGGTCACATGTATATTTTGTTTAAATTACATGTTCTCAAACGGAGCTACACTGTCGACAGATCGGCCGTGCCATGCCTTCTGACCAATAATGCAGTCTTTTTGTGCGTAATTTGACTCTTTTCTATTTGTCGTAGAACAAGTGACGTAGAAGAGAAATCTACTTCTATTGCTCTAAGTTGCGGCAAAGGAACTGTATTTAAATACTGGTTAATCTATATAATAGGCTACGTGATGCACTAAACAATTTTGATAAATGGAATTTAAAAACAAATAAAATAAACGGTACCAGAAACTGGTACATAATTTATCACAAACATATTTAAATTATTAACACGTTTGCTAAGGACGCACATGTGAATTTTCAATACGCAATGCATTGCGTGCTTCGCACGCCAATTTTAAGCGTATGTTGGGAGAGTAACTAATAAATATTATTATTATTAGCTAAACGAGAATTTTTTGAAAGATGCTGTTTTTTGCATATGGTAGGGTACATTAAGGGCTACAAATAAGTTAAATTTGATCAAAATCGTTAGAGCAGTTTTTTTTTATAAAAAAATAATAACTGATTTTTTGTGGGTTTTTTGGCCAAAAAGGGGGTTGTTTTCAAAAGTTTTCAAAACCTTTTTTCGTGCATCTATGCAGGCCTAATTGACATGTTTTGTGCAAAATTGTTCGAAATCGATCGAATAGTTTTCTGTCTAGCTTTTTATACATACAGACAGACAAATTTTTAAAACTACTTTTTTGAACTCTGGGGGTCCCAAAACGGATATTTCTACAAAAATATCAACATCGATTTTTTTTTTGAGAAAGTAAAAAGTCAAATTTTAGAAAATCCAGATTAATCTGTGTAGTTAGGCCATTGTTTTCAGTATTTTTGTATAATGTACCTAACACGTCTAACTTATTTCCCAACACAATTCCGGTGATGAATTTGAATGATGTAGGAAATCTTGTAAGAATAATAAATTTAAAAGACAAACTAGCCTACTGTATATTTATGTTTACTAGGCTTTTGCTGTTTGTAGTTAACCAAGGTTTATTTGGTTTAAAACTTGAATTTGTATTTGATTTGAATAATAACTATGCATCTTTGCTCACTAAAATTATGTATATTTATTTTATATAAATATGCCCAGTTTAATATAGTATTTTATTAATAAAATTCATACAATCTATAATCCTTACATGAGAATATCCTGGATAAGTGAAATAAAACCTTTCGAGATATTTTTGGATTTTCATCAAAATTAATTGCTATTATCGAACTTGTAATGAATTATACACAGCTTCTAGATCACGGTTGCAGGACAGAGAGTAATCCGCACAAGGATCGATCGTAAAATATTTTAGCGAAGGTGGACCCAGGGTATACTCCACCCTGGGCTTTACCTCTTTGGAAGATATCTCAGTTGCATTAGAAACGCTTATAATGCATTTCTAACTAGAAAATGCGATGTTTTTTTCATGTCTTTAATAACTACTAAATAAATATTATGAAATCTTCACAGGTGAATAGTCGAAAATAACTATATGACCACCAATTATTTTAGGAAACTAATAATCTTTGTCCTTACACTGTATATAAAGACAACACTGGAGATGATAATATTTAAATATCTTCCTCGAATGTATCAGTATAACTGTGAATTGTTTTAATTATTTCGTCTCAAACTATATTTTACAGCTGGTTTGATGCAAGTATATCCTACTAGGTTGTGAAATACTTATTGATACAAATGCTTGTTTTATTTATACCTATATAATCTCTGGATTTAATTCCATTTTTATATTATTTGTTTACAACTGCTCCCGTACCCGATGACGCGTAGCTTCCTGTCGTGTTCTTATCGGTAGGATGTCTCGTTGGCGACCCTAACAATATTGTCCGAGATTTTATTAAGTAAGGCTGCAAAGAAACAGCTTGGATTTAGGCCTAGTTCCGAGTACGGACGGTCTAAATGTTACTACTGCCACAGATTAAAAATGTAATTTCTCTCGATTCAGAGTGGAGACTTTCACACGTTTTACTAGTCAACATTTCTAAAGAAACGCTCTATCGCACGTTATGTATTGGTGTTAATTTAAATTTTAAAAACATTTTCAAACAGGACGATCTGATTCCGAAGTGACTACCAAAGTATAACGTTAAACACACTGCATAGTTCAGAAAAAGATAATATCAAATTAGATAAGAAGAGCTGCAGCTCGGCTCGTTGAGTTTTCCGTCGCTTATCTAAAGCCATAACTTGTCACAGATGGTATCACGTCTCGAGTCTGACTCTGTGATCCTCGAGATTATCTTCCGACAACTTTGTTAATTACCAAGGCTTTATTGTGTTTACGTTGGCAATTGTGGCTTTCGTAATTTCTCGGGGTATTTCAGATTACTCCTTATCATCGAGACATCTGCCACGTAGATGATTATCCTTAATTACTCTCCAGGATATAACGACCGGAATATTGACATGTTTTAGACATTAATTTACTTAGTAGAATGTTAAATGTAAAACCGGCCACAAGAGTATGTATTAAACATCACAATGAGATGGGTACACTCGATAGAATACATGTTGAACACAAATAATACGTTTACTTGATCAACGACAATGTCGCCACCTTCAGTGTTGCAATATCCGAGCTATAGTTTGATTATTGTGCATCACTGGAGATGGCAGCCATGTCACTTGAAAGCGTTTGAGTGAATGAACGTTTGGTTAATGTGAATGTTAGCTTTTTGTTCTATCAAGCATCAGAATACTAGAGCGAAAATATTATAATATTTTGCTACTTTTTATCTGTAACAATACATATTTAGGTAAATCAAAAAGTAATTCCATTCGAGATTGTTTTTTTTTTACATACAAACAAATAAGCAACTAGAATTCGAAAAAAATCAAAAGTAGCTTGTAACAAAACACAACTTTAGCCTGTTAAATACTGTTTAAAGATGAATTACTCGTTAATCTATACTATCTATACTAATATTATAAAGAGGTAAAGTTTGTGTTTTGTTTGTTTTTTTTTGTATGTAGGGGGTAATCTCTGGCACTACTGAACCGATTGAAAAAAATAATTTTACTAATAAAAAGCTACACTATCCCTGAATAACACAGACTATAATTCATTTCGATGAAAACCTTTATTTATTTCAATATTTTTGTAAATGTAGTCGGAAAAAATTCTTAGGTTAGGCCTATAATGATAAAAAAACACATGTATTTACATTTATTACCATAGCAACCAATTGAATAAAATAACAGATAATATAGCTGTTTGCTCCAATATTTCCATTAACAGCTGATTTCAAAATTTGTAGCAATTATTTATATTTCGAACTTTTAGGTTAGGTTTTATTAAAGTGTAGACCTGAGCCTTGATGGTTCTTTTAACCTTTATTATAACCGCTGTTATAAAGTATACCAAATAATTTGATTTGAACATTTAACATTATTTACCATCTTAGTTTTGAGGTTATAATTAATACTACACCTTTATTATAAATAAAACATAACATATGTTTTTAGAAAGTTCCGTTGGGAGTTGGCGTACGGAGCACGCAGGGTCTCCCCTAGTCGTACATACAATTGTTAGTAAGTATTTTTATTATATGCGCAATCGTATAAATTTGCGTTTGAAAACTGTACAGTTTAAAATCCCATTGTAACCTTTGAGGCTCCATAACTAATGTACTCGCAGGTGCAGAAAGTAAAAAATAATAATAAATTCTCCCTCCTCTCCAAGCCAACCCCGTTTCGAGATATAATCTACCATTAATTAAATAATCTAATTAAGTCTTACCACTTCCCGTCCTAAGAGCCTTGTTGCCAATTCTCCACTCAACGTTTTCATTCCTAACCTATCAAGTATAAGTCATTTGGACGTTTATTATTTACTATCGATACAATTTTTATCTCTCTCTCTCTCTCTCTCTCTCTGCAGATTTAATATTCGCAGCCACTGTAATTAAAGCCAACCAGATTTATATAATTAAGAATCGTTTCGAAACCCCATCTATGTAGTCGGTGTGATAATACAAAGATTGGTTGCAGTACCTATTAGAATAGTTAAATGATGGATGAATCAGTAGTTCAAACAGTAACACTTATAATTAGTAGACAATCGATATAAATAAAATTCATGTTTGCCTTCTTTTTAGCAACACACAATAAACCACGTAAGAAAATTAATAAATATTTCACATCCCTTAAAAGTCGATTCATAAAAATAAATCGCTCACTTAAAAGAAATGTTTACCAACTTTGAATCAGTGGCGGTTCTAAACTGAAACACTGGGGGGCAAGGACACTACAGAGGGTAAAATTACCGGGGGTAAGTAAGGTATGGAATAAATGGTGTCCGGACTTTTCGTCCCACTTTTGGGGGTGGCTCCCTGGGTTGGGTTTGATAATGATCTCCAAATATTTCTAGGCGGACTTTTCGTCCCACCTGAGGGAAGGGTTGCAGAAAGTTATCTGACCGTCTTTCCCTCATAAACGTTATATTCATCAATTCATATTTTGATCAAAGAAATTTTAAACTGAAGCTATTTCAGTATATTTCATCTGATAAATACGATTGTGCGAATCGTTTGTTGCTGATTGAAATTAAACTTTTATTCTAAGAGAACCACTACGGCAATCGTTCTCAAATTTGTATGCAGGTAGGTTAGGTTGGGTCAAAAGCTTAACCACAGCTGATTTTAAATACGGCAAAATGATTATAAAATTTATAACTAGGGGCTCTGCCCCTGGACGCTCCGCGTCCCAACCCCGGCTCGGCCTTCGGCCTCAGATGGCTGCTTCCTCGCTCGCAGGTGGAAAATTCGATAAAGAATCTCGTTAATCTTTTGCTCGTTTGTACATAGGTGACCGAGCATAAATTAGCTGTTTTATTTGGCAGCTGACTCAAACTCATTAAACATTATCTCCATAAGATTAACATGGGAAATTTGAAGGATTGTATACCGGGGCTCCTTCTCGGGTGAATAGCGGCTGAACGGATGATAATATATAAGACTTGACATATCTGTGAATGATTATGTTCAGTTTTTGATCCAAATTAGCTGTTTTATATATAATAGTTTTGTAACAACCAATGTTTGAATTGAATTAAAATATAGTTAGCATTTTTCGTTGATTTTTGTTTGTGTTTGTTTTTAGTTTGTCAATGTAACCTCAAAAAGGTAATACTACATTTGATACTGATTTAATCTAAATCAGTTGTTGATCAAAATCAGCTGTTTTAAGCTTTTCATACGAACAGCTGTTTTTGTGTCCTTGATAAAATCAAAAGAAATATTTCTTCTTCTTCCTTAAGATTGACCTTCCATAAGATTAACATTGAAACTTTGAGGGCCACTGGGGCGTAGCCCTAATGTCCTAGGACTTCGGTAAATGCTTGATGACATATCTACAGGTAATAAGACACATTTAAAAACAAAAATCATCAAAATCGGTCCATTAGGAGAGGCTGGGCGATTGGAAATAGGTTTTGACCAAATTCTTTTAATATATTTATAATTATTTTGCCAGTCCAAAGCCTGGGAATCATCCAATTATAGCCTAACTATTTACGTTTGAATTTACTTAAGTTTGTAAATCAGATAGGTCGAAAAATCATAATCGATATAAATCGTTATAACGTATTATGAGAGAAAGAAGGTCGGATAAATTATTCTATATATGGTCCTTTCTGCAACCCTTCCCTCAGGTGGGACGAAAAGTCCGCCAACAAATATTTGGAGATCATTATCAAAC
>JAGFPH010001338.1:180721-195642 GCA_018207615.1 Philaenus spumarius | reverse complement strand
ACAAATATTTGGAGATCATTATCAAACCCAACCCAGGTACCCACACCCAAAAGTGGGACGAAAAGTTCGGAAATCGGAATAAATCCCAGTCACAGGGAAATTGAAACATTGTGAAAAAACAAAACCCTCGAACAACCAGCGAGATATAAGACTGTGCGGATGACGTTTAAGGAATAACCAAAATATTCAAACAATCAATGCAATCATCAGTTCAATCGTATCTAAGGGATCAGCAATTGGCAATCAAAACTGACCGAGTTTCAGCATTGACGTTTTTTTCAGAATAAAAGCTCTTTAGTCTGAAAACTTTTTTAATATTTTTTGCCACCAATAAAAATGTATTTCAAAAAATCCCGGGAAAACTGGGGGGGGGGGGCAGCTGCCCCGGGATAGAACCGTTACTGCTTTGAATAAATATGAAAGTCAGAATTAGGTTATGTGTAACCACGTGCAAAAAATATTTGCAGGATTCGTGCTTAGTTTGTTTCACCAATGTCACGTTGAAACAAATGTGAATTAAAGAGTATCGCACATCACGATTTTTAAGTGTTAACTAAAACACAAAATAGGTAGCGCAGAAAAAGACACGAACAAACACAGCCCTATTTCATTTGGTACATTAACTGATATGTACAAATAAATAAATGAAACGACAATTAATTTAACATAATTTATAAGCTCTGACCTGGATAGCCTACTATTTATTTGCATGCCAAATAAAGTTATACGTTTTTCATATTCAGGATCATAACATAATGTATCTACATTTTATTAGAGTAACTAACAGTTTTAGAATTTTTCTTCGCTAAACAAATTCCATCTATCTTGAAGCAATGATTTGATTCTATAAAAAAAAACACCGGTTGCTAAATTATCCAACCAAAATAGTCCGATTGGCAAACAGAAAAGAGTCAAGTGTGTACATTGCGACGGAAAATTTGCAACTCAAATCATTAAATAGAAATTTATTTATTTATTTGTCTAGTAGACTAACAACTAACATGCTTGCTACAAGGGCCCAGAAAAACTGATGAGGCCGTTAAAAATAAAACTATACTTCACAATCAACTTGAATCATACACAATACATATTAGATTACTTATTCGATACGGATCATAGAAAAAACAAACATGTCATATTTACAACAACAAATAGCTAGATAGCCCGGACTTAGGTCTTTAATTTATGTTGATCTTTACATCTGAAACTAAAACTAAAACTTGTTCCTTCCTGCCACAGAACAGACTGATAATAATCCTATTTACTACTAAATAAATATATAATCTTAGTTACAATACCTGATTGATTTCTTTATGCGACACACCGCCTACACAACAAGTATATTTTACATTTAACTTTTTATTTTCCTAAGATATTTTATTAAAAAAATATATACAGGGTGGAACAAAGTGAGTGTTAAAAACTTCGGGGAATGGATCTATGAGTCAAAATAAAAATAAAATTAAGAATATTTTTTCGAAAAACGCTTCATTTTCCGAATATACGCCGTTTTGTTTCTTTTACTAAATAATAATTGATATCTAGAGAACGGTTTAACCGATTGAGTTCAAACTTGGCATGTATTTTAACCTAACAATGATCTATTTTAAGAAAAATAAGCGATTATATCCAATCATGCGCTTTAAAATGGCGGCTGTTTGAAAATGTCACACCTAAATTACCCAAAACCCGTAAATTTTAACAAAAAATGTCAAGGTACTTTTTTTGTAGCCCTTTTAATTAACTATCAGATGATTTAACTTACATAACAATCGGATGAAGAATAATAGTTAAGTTAAAGATAATGACAGCAAATGTACGTACAATATTGTATATTTACTGTGTTGGGTTGAATAAACCAATTATTACACATAACTTAGATTTATCCTTCATTCGATTGTTTTAACAGTTACACCAACCGGTAGGGAATCAAAAGGGTTACAAAAAAAGTGTCTTGACATATTTTGTTAAAATGTACGGGTTTTGAGTAATTTAGGTTTGAAATATTCAAACAGCCGCAATTTTGAAATGCATGATTGGATAGAATCGCTTATTTTTCTTAAGACTGATCATTGTTAGGTTAAACTTCATGCCAATTTGGACTCAATCGGTTAAACCGTTCTCTAGATATTAATTATTTAGTAAAAGAAACAAAATGGCGGATATTTGGAAAATGAAGCATTTTTCGAAAAAATAATACTCTTGATTTTCTATTTATTTTGACCCATAGAACCATTTCCCGACGTTTTTAACACTAACTTTGTTCCACCCTGTATATATACTCACTAACTTACAAACATTAATATACATATTATCTCTCTTTCTTTCTCTCGCTCAAACACACACAAATCATTCATACCTCTTTGTCAGTCAGTTCTCTGGTTCCAAATTATTCGGAGGATTATTACCAGCAATTTCTTTTTTCCACATTCTGATAATTTTTAGGCACACCGGAGCAGATTAATAGAAATAAAATTGGGCTCATTATAGTTAACCTTATGGTTCTCCAATAGTATTAACAATTTTTGAATGTCTGTCGTTAATATCTACAAATTTTCTTCGTTGCAATATAACCGACAAAAATATGTCATTACATAAAAAAACGTATTCTACATTACATTAGCGATGTTCACTAAAAACATAATTATTTCCTGTAATTAGAAACAAGTAGTAATAAAAAATAGTATCATATTTAGCCTATAACTCAAGCACGCATGATTCCTGAAACTACACATATTTTAATAACAAAGTGATTTGAATAACCTTCTGCAGTAAGTATGATTGCCTAAACGAATTAAAACTAACAACTGACTCAATGCAGATACAAATAATAGATTGCGTGCAGGAAATAGTATTTAATTTAATTGGAAAAACTTGGGTGACCTTGAAAATATACGAAGAAGAGTTTCAATAATGGCCAGTGCAATAAAATGTACTTAAATACGACCTCTGTCGTCGCGGATAGGTCGAAAGATCCTTGAGATAGTATTTGTATACAATGAAAGAGTGGTCGGGGTGGTGGGATCATGTCTATATTTGTAAGTTTGAAGAAGTTATTGTTCAAAAGGTCGGAAGGGTAGATCCAACAGTTCCGCTGTGCGGAACATTTTCTTCGCTGATCGTCTGTAAATTATCAAAAATGCCTTATCCCAGAAGCCTCACGAATATGGACGTTTACAGTATAATACAAAAAAATATTATAATGGTACAATACAAAAAAAAGAAGAAAAAAAAAGAAAATTGGAAATGAACCAAAGTAGTAGTTGGTGGAGTTTTCAGTTCGAAATTTCAGGACCTTTTACTTTTGGAACTTTTTGTGAGGAACTGAAGAGCAAGTTGTGTGTTCCGACCCTAAAGTAGCAATGTGTAAATTCATTCTGCAAAAATGATTCACCTCGTGCTTTATAACATACAATACAGTTTCTGCAAGCCTGTGTAGAAAGTTTTTTTACATAAAGTTAAGCTCTGTTTTTACAGTTTCGAAAAATCCCCCTTAAAATACCTAAAAACAGAGCCGGAAAAGTTTTAGAATAATACGTGAACTTATTGTAAACTCTTTACTAATATTACAAAGAGGTAAAATTTGTTTGTATGTAGGAATTTTGTTTGGTAATCTCTGGAACTACTGAACCGACTGAAAAAATAGTTTTACTAATAAAAAGCTACACTCTCTGAGTAACATAGGCTATAATTTATTTTGAAAAAAATATTTTTTATTTCAATATTTGTAAGTTTAGTCGGAAAAAATCTTAGGTCAGGCCTAGACTGATGGACTAACACATGTATTTATTACAATACAAACCAACTGAATAAAATAACAGATAAAACAGCTGTTTGCTCCAATATTTCCATTAACAGCTGATTTCAAACATAGTAGCAATTATTTGTATTTCTAACATTTAGGTTAGGTTTTTATTAAAGTGTAGACCCGAGCCTTGTTGGTTCTTTTAACCTTTATTATAACTGCTGTTATAAAGTATACGAAATAAAATGATTTGAACATCATTATTTACCATCTTAGCTTTGGGGTTATTTATTAATCTTACACCTTTATTAAAAAGAAAACATAACATGCTTATGTGTATAGAAGGTTCCAACGGGGTTGGCATGCGAAGCACGCAGGGGGTTTAAAATGATTACATTTATAAACTATAAACAAATCGAAAACCAATTTACAAACAGTTCTCTGGTATATTTTTCAAACTTATAATTTTCACTGAAAATAAGGCCTACTTACTACATGGCTCATGTTGCACACTGTAACCCATGTTGATAAACACGATTTCATCAAAACGGACTAAAACCAAATATTGATAAAACTCAGATAATACAAATTTCTGCTAGTAATAATTGTAACCATCAAACATTTTAAGTTTTTTACAAAGTACTTAAAATTGTTGGAAGTAGAAAAGTATACCTATTTTTTGCGTAACCTTTTATCACTGTAAGAAAAATTAGAAAATTATTTTAAATATTTTCAAAATGGCGGCTGTTTATAATATTTAATATCAAATATCTTAAAAACCACTAACTTTACAAAAAATTTACAAGAGACAAAAAAGTTTACTTTTTTAAAGGCAAACACAATGTTTTTTTTTATTTTGTCTGTAGCTTCAAGGATAACAGAGATATTGACAAAAAAAAAGGAAAAATGTATTTCTTGGTAGTTGTCAACAATACCCAGAATTACTCTCGAAACAAAATATTTTAAAGTTATAATGAGCCAAACTAATTATTTTCCTAACGTTTCGAGCATAATGTATCTGAAACTTTTAGAAATCTGAGTTCAAATCGTTTTCGCAACAAAGTTTTTGTGCCACCCTATAGCCTACATTTCGCGACTCCATACATATGTGAATTCAAATTACACAATTTTGTATCTACAGTAAAACCTCTCATATCCGAAACCTCCGTAATCCGGCGTAGTAAAAAATAATAAATATATCTATCAAAAATGAATATTTTCGACTAAATACTGCAGTAGCGAATGATGTTTTTGAGTTGGGCTGTAAAAAGTAAAACAAAGGAATTCCGTCGGGACTCCCATAAAAATCATAAATCACGGGTAACGTAAGTCCCAACAAGTTTTACCCGATTTCAAACAAATAAAATTATTACTTTAAAGTTTAAATACTTTTGTTACCGATCTATAAAATGTGTTATTTTTCTTCACAGTAGACACCCTAATTCTATAGACACGATAACAAACGAATCAATAAGTGTTTGACCTTGAGCCTACTCTAGACTTCTTGTGTACAAATAACAGCCTACGCATGAATAAAAATAAAACAAGAAGCGTTTACTTAAGAAAGGAAACAATTGCCTAAAACATTTATTTGGGGAAAATGTCAGTAGGGACTGATATTTATTGTTAAATGCTGAATTGAGTTAAAATACAGAGAATGCGATTGCAAATACCGGAGATTACATTCACGGAGTCTATACGAGAACGGGCAGTTCTGACAACTGAGTATTTCTTGGTATCGGTAATCGGTATCGAGTTTCGGCTATCGATACCGATACCAAAGCTAAAGTATCGATGGTATCGAAAATCGGTATCGAGAATCGACCCATCCCTAATTTCAACCAATTTACCCATATTAAAAAAAAACCTCTCTCAAATCCGGATTTTTTGATATCCGGATCGCCCGGCGCCACATTGATCCGGATATAAGAGGTTTTACTGTATTTCAATTCCATAGTTTATAAATGAATAAATATATTTTCTTATTTGTATAAACGAAAACATATTATTTGTAGAACTGAAAGTATAAAAACAGTTAAATATAAATTTTGTGATAAGTTAAAAACAAATACTGTATTACGAAAATCTAAATATAAAATCCATTTAATAACAAATGATATGTTCTCCAACTCGTCAACAAAATTAGACTCGGAACTAATACAGTATATTCAATGGATGTAGCCTGCTATTAATTGCACTGTAAATGGTGTTAAGAAAGTTAAACTTTAACATACAAACGCTTTCAGGAGTTGCGCTGTTATTGACTAAGAAGTTCCACGCTGACCCAGTGGAGGATTGCATCACTGCAAGTAGACCGGAAAGTCGAATAATTCATGGTTAATTAATGTTGCTCACGCTATTTCCTGTCTCGGTTAAAATGGTGCAGCTTCACTTGCTCTACAGAAAACTACTAAACTGAGGAATTCGCCGAATAAACAGTGAAACACGTTCTATTATTACCATTTATAATAATTTACAAATTACCATACCATATTGGTTTCATGATTTGTTGTATTGGAGTCATTTCTTATAAAGCCGGTTCTACACGATGCTACGAACACCTTCCAACGTTGGACGTTTGATGGTTCGTCACATCGTGTGGCCGTTGTTCAAACCTACGAGCGTCCAATGGCGAGCGTCGAACATTCGCATTTGACCATGTTCGGGCCGATGTCGGTATTTTTGCACCGAGTCAAAGGGATGCCTCCAACGTTTGAAGGAAAATGTTCGTTAGTTCGATTCAACGGCTACACGACTCGTTCATATGTAGCACTATTTACTCTCTATTTACACTACAGACCCGTCTTGTTTATTTATGTTTATATCTGTGTTTAATTTTAATCAGTAATATTATTCATTTAAATTTTCACAGGTAGCCTAAGTAGGCTACAATTTATATTTCATATTGATACTAGTAAGTTCCCGTGAAAAATCAGAAACAGATTACCGGTAATTAGATACTATACATTTAAAAAATATAATTTAAAAAATTTACTATTTTAAAAACAAATTTTATTTAGGCCTGCCTAAATATGATGTGGGGATTTTTAACCCGTTAAATGTCTGCAATTAAAACATATATTATTATAGACTGTCATCCTCGTCCATTTTTGCAACTGGACCAACGTTTGAACCAAAATGCTTTCTTAAATATTGGATCAAACATTTGATTCACCGTGTAGCAGGAACATTCGCAGTACCATCTGTCGAACTTACTTGTCCCAAACGTTCGGTCCAACATTGGAGCGAGCGTTCGTAGCATCGTGTAGAACCGGCTTAAGAAGAATATAAACCTGAACTAGTTTTCTGTTGATTCATCAATCACGTCCCAGTTTATTGTTAGTTTTGTATATTCAGTTGTTCACGTTGTGTACATCAACGTTTTAGCGAATTTCCATAGGAAAAATGATCTATTGCAGTGGCCCTTATGGTGAGATCCAAGGTCGGGAGAAGCAAATGAGCACCGATCATGGTCCCCAGAACTCGTTTTGGGGTGTCATTAAAAATCATATATACAGTATATATGTGTTCGCAATCTAGCGGCCGCATTTTAAGTCCGATTTGGTCCAAATTTGGTACACTTGTTGGATGTCTATGTCGCTCGGACGAGTTCGTTAGCCAAAAAATCCAACAACCGGAAGCACGTTTTTTGACCGAAAGTAACTATTTTTCGCGAATTTTCCTACGAGAATAAATGTTTTTTTAGAGTTTTTTCTGCATATATAAATGTAGGATGTTATTCTACACATTTTGTTTTTTTACGCGACGTTATAGCTCGCTTAGTTCCCCCAAAATCGACCAAAACGTAAAATACCATAAAATTACCCGGTTCCAAGCCAAGTGGTGCAAACTCGCGAGGCCACTAGGAGGAAACAAATTCTACTAATATATTGCGTACACACAGACAGCTGTTCAACGCCTTCGTGAGTAGACCTATTTCCCAAATTGTTGGTTGAAACCCTAACACATAGGCCTATAAACTTAATTTTGGAAATTTGCTCAACTCACGTCAGCGGTCCAGCTGCGTGTTCGAATTATTTTATTTATCAATACGTAGTATTTCAAAGCCGCTAGATTCAAACTTTATTCTAGACGGAAGGCGGTGACAAGAAGAAGAATGTGTTTAATATGTGTTCACACGAGTGTATTTGTATTTCCTTACATCTATTGTTGATATATTTTCTACGTTTGTATTTCTTGTAAAATTATTGTGTGTATGTTGCCGTGAAGGCAGGCAAATTAAATTAAACATTCACGCAAAAATTTTAGATTGGGCCTAGACTGATAAACCAACGTAATATGTTTATTGATTGTATTTAGAATGAATGGTAATTTAACTGTGTTTACCATCTTAGCTTTAATGTTATAATTAATTCTACTCCTTTATTATAATAAAATTAAACGTATGTAATCAGTAAATACTTGTATAAAAAACAAACTAATAATAAACGACAATTGAAAGATTAAAACTATGTGTGTATGTTGCCGTTAAGGCTGGCAAAATAAATTAAACATACACACAATAAATTTAGGTTAGGCCTAGACTGATGAACCAACATTTTATTTTTATTTACTGCATTTACAATGAATGGACACATACACCAATGAATGTATTACACCTTCATTATAATAACATTAAACGGATGGATACAGTAATACTTGTATCAAAATAAATAATTATATTAAATTATTTTTCTAAGTTTGTATTACACACACTTTCCATTTCTTGTTAATTATTAGTTCCAGCGCTTGACGATAATATCTGAACTACGCCGTACGGAACCGACCGTCTCTTAATTTAAATTGATGAACCAAAACACATGTTTCTTGAATGTATTTACATTCATTGCCATAGCAACCAATTCCATAACGCTTTTTCGTTACGCGTTACATTTTCTATTTGTCAACTCCCACCGCGACCCGCGTAAAGGAACTTGTTTTAGGTATATTTGAAACGTCATCCTTGTTTTATGTATTTAGGTAACTAGCAATATAACATCAGTTGTATCGGTTAATTATTTAAAAAGCATGTGTGCCAAACTCCATCCTGCCGCTAAATAGTCACAGACTAAGTGGAAAGGTGGTTAAAAAAACATTCGAAGCAATTTTAGAAAAAAATTATATGTACAAGTATATAAAATGTGGAGGAAAAATCATTATTTCATATACAACCATTAAGAAAAATTACAGTCGTTTCATTTCCACTCAAACAATCAGTTATTACTAGGGGAGACCCCTGCGTGCTCCGCACGCCAACCCAGTTGGACCCTTATATCACGTTTTCTCTACAATAAAGGTTAGGATTAATAATAACTCATAGCTAAGATGATAAAAATAATGTTAAATGCCCAAATCAAATTTATTTCTTATATTTGATACCATCAGTTATAATAAAGGTTAAAAACCAGCAGGTCTATACTTAAACAAAACTCAACCTAAAAGTTAGAAATAGAAATAATTGTTTCAAATTTTGAAATCAGCTGTTAATGGAAATATTTGAGCAACAGCTGATTGCTGTACCAACACTACACATATTTAATAATTATTTATTATGGCGCACCCTTTTCTAAACAATATTTAGTACAGTTTGGTTGTTTTTACGTCCAATAGTTTTAGTCCAACCAACCTCGTACCTTCTTTCAGTTTTTAAAATAAATAAAAATAAACAGAAATAATTTCATAAAATTGGAATTTTTATGGCCCCGAATGCTAAAAAAAATTCAATGTTTGATGACATATCTAGAGGTAAAAATTACAAAAAAATCATAAAAATCGGTTCATTAGGATAGGCTGGGCGATTGGACATAGGGTTTTGACAATGCTTTTAATAATATAGATAGATAGATCAAACAATTTTCAAAATTTTGAATTTATATAACTGGAAAACTATAAGAGGTAGAAGGGTATTATAAGCGACGTAAATGTTCTAAATTTTTAGCTCTTTCGATTGAGTTATCAACCAACTTCGTACCTTTTTTAAAAAAAAATTCATAAAATTGGAATTTTTATGGCCCCGAATGCTCAAAATATTTTTAAATCATTGATGACATATCTATAGGTAAAAAGACTCAAATTTAAAAAAAAATCATCAAAATAGGCCATTAGGATAGGCTGGGCGATTGGAAATAGGTTTTTGACAAAAATCTTTTAATAATATAGACAATGGAAGTTATTTAAATTACATGTAAATTACCAAATTTTTCAATTTCATATATGACTCATGGACCTATTTGTAATTACATTTTGGTATTTCTACAAGCACATTGCACTGGTAAACCATTGCTTATATAGGTATCTGTTTTTACTCTGCACGGACTTCAACATTAGAGATAGGATCTGACACAGTTTCTCGCCGCAAGTGTCATGCTCGTAAAGACCGCATAAAATACCCTCCAAGTCATTCGGGAAAGTATGATTAGGCACGCATTATAATAAGATGCACATTAAACGGTATAAGTTATCTTTAAGTATGAAAAGGAAGTAAGAACACGAACTGTAAAACGTGGATAATGAACGTAGGAAAGGAGTTTGACAAAATAAAGTAGGTGAAACTCAACCCCTACTTGTATACAGATGCAAGAGAGAGTAATGACAAAACATAGAATAACAATTCTATAACCGGTTTAAATCTGTTTAAATTAGTCAATTATTTGTATTTATATTAAACTAGCTGGCCCGACCCGACAAATCAAAGTTAAATTTATATTAACAAAAAATATATTATATCAATAAATATATTACACTATGTATTTATTATGGGGATTTTTAGTAACTTTGACCCGCCAAACCCCCCTAAAATTTCAAATTTTTTTAAACCCTTTCTTAGCAAGCACCTAGGCCCCTAGAAAAAACTACATACCAAATTGTATTCCAATCCGTTCGGTGGTTTTGGAGAAATCGTGATTTAGTAACACTGATCCCACAAATCCCCCCTAAGATTTCAAATTTTTTGAAACCCTTTCTTATCAGCACCTACGGCCCTAGAGGAAGCTACATACCAAATTTCATTCCAATCTGTTCAGTAGTTTTAGAGAAATCGTGATTTAGTAACTTAGACCCCCCCAAACTTCCTAAACTTTCGAATTTTTTTAAAACCTTTCTTAGTGAGCACCTATGGCCCTAGAGGAACCTACATACCAAATTTCGTTCCAATCCGTTCAGTAGTTTTTGAGAAATCGTGATCAGTGAGTCAGTGGATTTGGCTTTTATATATATAGACTAGCTGACCCGTACGGCGTTACCCGTGGTGGTTGGTATTTTCAGTCTTTTTAACGTAATTGTATTCTTTTTAAGTGTTCAGTCAGTGAGTGGTATTTGGCTTTTATATATACAGATCTTAAATAATAAAAACACTATTGTCTTAATAATAAAAGATCTGAAATTATGATTTTAGTAACTTTTAAATTTTTCATACCCTTTCTTAGTGAGCACCTATGGCCCTAAAAGAAGCTACATACCAAATTTAATTCCAATCCGTTCGGTAGTTTTGAAGAAATCGTGATTTAATAACTTTGATCCCCCCAAACCCCTCCTAAAATTTCGAATTTTTTCAAACCCTTTCTTAGTAAGCACCTATGGCCCTAGAGGAAGCTACATACCAAATTTCATTCCAATCCGTTCGGTTGTTTTGAAGAAATCGGTTTTTAATAACTTTGATCCCCCCAAACCCCCCTAAAATTTCGAATTTTTTCAAACCCTTTCTTAGTGAGCACATAATATGGCCCTAGAGGAAGCTACATAGCAAATTTCATTTCAATCCGTTAGGTAGTTTTTGAGAAATCGTGATGAGTGAGTCAGTGAGTGAGTGGTATTTCGCTTATATATATATATATATAGATTAGTAGAAATTACCATACTTTATTCAGGCAGAATGGATACAGAAAAAAATAAAAATTAAAGAGATGAGAGTACTGAAAAAGTAATCATTAAGGGTCGGCTCTAGTAAAACAGAAATCAACCTGCGACTCCAGCGTAGCGGCGGTAGGTTACGCGGACATTGCTCATCCTAAATCCTTTTAAAACCCGAAATTGTTCAAATAGCGTTTTCAAAAAAATACCAAACTCTTGGGGACAAAATTCTTCATCCGAATGGCTTGATAATTTTTCGCTATAATTAATAGTTACATCGTAAAAAAATATTTAAAGTCACCCTATACCGGCGGTAGGTTACACGGACATTGCTCAGCCTAAATCCATTTAAAACCCGCAATTGTTCAAATAGCGTTTTCAAAAAAATACCAAACTCTTGGGGACGAAATTCTTCATGCAAATGGCTTGGTACTTTTTCGCTATAACTAATAGTGACAACATAAAAAATAATTAAAAATTAATTTTTTAAATTGTTAATAAATATTAAACAAAACGTTTTTCTTAATTTTGGAAAATCCATTTGCATGCGTATTGGCCATAGCTTTAAAATGACATATCGTTCATAATTATCCGATCAAAAATAAAGGAAAAATATGGATTTTAATTTAACATTGGTCTTATGGAGTGTCAACCAACATGGCCGACAGCTAGAGCCGACCCTTAAGAAGAATGTAAAGATTGATAAGGAATCAAATTTCAATTAACTTTAAGAGCTAATAAGACTTACGGTTAACTTACGGTAAGATCTGAGGTCTTATTAGAACGAATTAAAGAATAATTGAAACCCAAAATGGCAACGGCGTGCGTGTATACCGTTGGTTTCGGGTGGGTGTTGAAGTGTTCGAATCCTTGGAAGGCGAAAGTGAGACTAATTTCCGAGCGGAATAGAACCCATTGTGTTGCCCTGCGCTCCACAATGCGCACGCGCAGTAGCTTCTCGTACTAATTTATATAAGGACAATCTACACAAGCCGGGCAAACTTGACAAAGATGGGAGTGAAAAAGTCTTATTGAACAAATCACGCGGAAGGGAATGACGAAGAAGAATGCGTGAAAGTTACACAAATCTCTTTAATTGGAAGGTTTTGGCAGTGAAAGTGCTGCTGCCTAAGATCACTTTCCCTCGTTCAATGCCCACTAATAAGAAAGTAAGACAAAAAAATAAATCGGGTTTTACCGATACAAGCTTTGGACTTCATACAGACCGCTCATTAAAGTCTCTCGAGTAGTTAAATTTATATGCGTTAAGTTTACAATAATTACACCTTCAAAGCTTAGAACTTTGTTGAACAACATTCCAGACTAGTAAAAACTATCATTAATACTTGAATTTATCGTGATTCTAAATGAAATATTATACAAAATACTAATTTTATACAGTAAGTAACAAACTAATTTAATATACTAGTTTATATTAATAAATACAAACTCGACATTTATAATTGTATTTTTCCCCAAAAGAGTTAGTCTAACCTATTAGCCAAATTAATAAATTGAAACTTTGACTTTTAAATTTCAGACTACGCCATTTTTAGTTAGGAACAGTGGTTCACGTTAAAAAGCAATACAAATATATACCATAACAAGTAACTAGACATTTTCAATCGAAAGTCTTGTTTTTATATTCGACGTTCTAAGTTTTAATTCAAGAATCGGCTGTAACGGTCGTAGTTTTAACAACATAGTCTAGTAAAACTCAACATTTTCAGATTCGACGAATCACACCTCTTTCCAGGCAATCGGAACACCGGGCGAGAACAAGCCAGCAAGCACCGATCCAAGACTATTTGCATACCGTTTATACTGTACATATGTTGTATCGACGCCATCTTGATTCCAAGAACTTCAATGAACTGGTTAAATTAGAGCCCGGGGCGGTGATTGACCAATGAGTTACGTTGGTACATTAGTCTCGTTGGAAATCTGGTATTTTGCTGTGCTCTGTTACCAAATATTACAAGTTTTCGGTGTCCGACTCTACTTTGCAACATTTCTGTGATCCGAACGAATTTGAACAATTAGGCCTAATTAAACACACGCGAATATGCCAGACTATCGAGGTGTTTAGAGTGATATTTTTTAAAGGGAAAGCAAAGACTGCTTCTTGATATGAATGTGTAGTTGTTTAAATCTTTATTATCATTTCAAACATAAGTTATTTTGTCAAAACTCTAGAAATGTCTGGCGTGTAGGAAGAAAAGAGGATTGAGGTACAATAATTATCGTTCTTTTCAATGTAGGCTACTGTTAAATTGAAGGAGATTGGCAAACAGCTTTACTACAACGCCAGACTAAAATTGACTGCAATTAAAATGCAATGCAGATTCAGGTTGAAATTCGTATAACAATAAGATTTTATATACTATTCAAGGTTTAAAAATTAAAATGTTCCATCCAAATCCTGCTTTTGGCTAATCAAATAAATTTAACGCAAAAGAATAAAAAAAAATAAATAAAAAAATAGAATAACAATTAATAACAAATCCTTTTATTTGAAAGGAAACTACTTGTGTTTGACTTAGAAATATTAAATTTTTTATGATAACATTTTAAATTAAAAAAAGAAAAGTAAGAAATCATTTGTCTGATATTATTTTATTTGCTTTGGGAATTATAAAACACATAATATAATTTTGCAAGACGAGTGTTACTCAACCATGTAATAATGATGTAATAATAACAAAATATAGCCTCCTAAAAGACAAGTATTTAGTATAAAATTACATTTAAAAACACTAAATATTCAACGAAAGTGTGTAGTTGGTCTCAAGAACTGGTAAATTATTCTTCAATTCCGTTGCAACTAAAACTTTCATATTCCGACACAGTGCTCATGCTTAGAAAACAAAACAACCACGGAAGCCACAGTTCGTACATACATTTCACTCACTGATTATCAGACAAAACCAAATACATTGTAACAATTTTACAAATCTGTTTAAAATTACTTTTGCTAAAACTTTCACAACTCACAGTTAAAACCGTCACACCTGCAAAAATAATACTAACTAGCATAACGTATTCGGAGTATATAAGGAGTTTCAAGAGTTGTTTAATCGAAACAGTATTGTTGCCTAATTAGAAGATTATTATCAGGGGACGAAAACAAACATAAACAATACTACAATATAGGAAGTTCGTATGTTCCAAAGCTGCTACACGGATTGAAATACAATTTATGAAAATATACAAATGAACCTCAACCACAGTGAAAATATATGTATAAAATATTTTTTGTACGAATACTCTGGTGGTGTACTGCTTGTTTGTGCGAATACTTTGATGGTATACTGCTTGTCATTACGAA
>JAGFPH010001338.1:169527-180711 GCA_018207615.1 Philaenus spumarius | reverse complement strand
TTTGATGGTATACTGCTTGTCATTACGAATACTCTGGTGGTGTACTGATTGTTTGTGCGAATTCTTTGATGATACACTGCTTGTCATTACGAATACTCTGGTGGTTACTGATTGTGCGAATACTCTGGTGGTGTACTGCTTGTTTGAGCGAATATTTTGATGGTATACTGCTTGTCACTACGAATACTCTGGTGGTGTACCGCTTGTTTGTGCGAATACTCTGGAGGTGCCATTGGGTTGTTTTCAGTTACGATATAAAACATAATTGTTCATCCTCGACCGTCTTTATACTCTTGTCGGCTTTTCATAACCCCATGAAATACATAAACAAATATGGCAAATTCAACGGACAAAGTAAAACATTAGTTTGTTTTGTATTTACAGCTTTCGACTCAAGTTTTCAATCAGTAGGCGTTTGTTTTTAGAGTTTTATTTTTGTAAAGATGTAGTTTTAACTTCTAAGTTTGCTTTTAAAGAAACGAAAAACAATACATTTGGTTTAATTAGGCTAGTCACAATGTTCTTTCCGTGTGTTGATCAACTCTCTAACCTAATATAACATTTAGTTCAATATAATTTATAGGCCTTATAGACATGAAAAACAAAGTTACAATTCAGAAAACTATGTTGTGTAGTTTTTCATTTGATTAACATGATTTCTATGATAATTTTAAGAAAAAGTAAAAGATCGACTAAAATAACATATTGAGTTGTAGGAAACAGCCACCTACTATTAAATTAAATAATTATATGATAATGCATAATAATATTACTTTTGAATATTTCTACATAATTATACAAACTTGTATTATAATTATTTTTATTGTTTCATTAAGAAAAATTTGTAAATTAATTTTATGTTTATAAAGAGGTTAAATATATAAGTATTTAAAATACCTTCATTTGCTATAAATTTCAAATGGATTTTTTTTAAATTTTCTAAAGACACAATTATTTAGAAAATAAATCAGTGTCTAAGTAATAAATGCAGGGTGCTCCGGGCAGCTGACTAAGGTCTGTGGGTCGTGGGGAACCCATCAAGGCCTTCCTATGTCTGTCTGTCCGTCTGGACATTGACCGCATCCACTCATCGTTTTCCCTTGTTTTGCCCCTCTTCCGTCTCCCTTTAAGATCTGTGGATGCGGCCAGGTAACCAAATATTACCAGCAAGGCAACCAAGTATTGTTTTAAAAAAAAAACAGCTCTACGTGTAATTTTATAACTAACTATCATCCATTGCATAACTTAAAATTTCACGTGTTCGTACCGGGATTGAAATTAATATGTTTACGTACCGTACAATATGGTTCTAATTAAAGTTAGCCTGCATTATTTTAATACCACTAATTTAAATTTAGAGACTGTTGAATTTAGACTGAAATTCCTCAATTTCAAAATAATCTAATTAAACAAAATAAAGGAATCAATAGTGTTAGGCTATAACCTAAAACTACAAAACACCAAAAGTGCCCTTATAAATATACCGATTGTATAAAATTGACAACTCATAATTTTTTATAATCATGAAAACATTTTCTTTCTTTTAAATCAAACTGTACGAAAATCGGTCTGGTACATCTCCACAAATAGATATAAAAATAGGGTCACCAAATGTTGAAGACTATGCTGAATCCATACTAATATTATGAAGAGGTAAAATTTGTTTGTTGTTTGTATATAGGGGTTATCTCTGGAACTACTGAACCGATTGAAACAATAGTTTTACTAATAAAAAGCTTCACTATCCCTGAGTAACATAGGCTATAATTCATTCTGTAAAAACATTTTGTATTTCTATATTTGTAAAATTTAGTCGGAAAAAATCTTAGGTTAGGCCTTGACTGACAAACCAACACATATTTCTTGAATGTATTTACATTCATTACCAACCAATTGAATAAAACAACACATAAAACAGCTGTTTGATCAAATATTTCCATAAACACCTCATTTCAAACATTGTAGTAATTATTTGTATTACTAACTTTTAGGTTAGGTTTTTATTAAAGTTTAGACCTGAGCCTTGCTGATTCTTTTAATTTGTATTATAACTGCTGTTATAAGATATACTAAATAATTTAATTTGAACATTTAACATTGTTTACCATCTTTATTATTAATCCTACAACTTTCTTATAAAGAAAACATAACATGAGTATGTCTATAGAAGGCAGGGCTATAGAATACAAGGGCTAGACCAGTCCGCCAAGGAAAGCGTTCCCGTCCTTGCCACTGTGATGACGTCACGGTGGTAACTCCTGCTCCATTCCCACCGCTTCTCGTAAGTATTCTCTACTACAATTTCAATTTCTTAGCAAAGCTGTATCATTTTTATGATGCGCTCTTCATTATTTTTAGTATTAACACTACACAAAGCAATAAATAGACTGTAAACAAATAGTCTAAAGATGTAAGAAGAAGACAGGGTTGCAATAAAATTAACTAATTCGTAGGTAATAAAACGATGTAGTATACTAATGTTAGCATTCTTTTAATTTGATTCTCTGAAACATTCAAAAGTTTAACTTAAAATGATGTTTTATTTTTGACATCAATAATTTTATTACTCTAGGTTTAAATTGTATTGTAATTATTTTTATATTACATATTTATTTATACCTAATTATTCTGATAATTTTAAGTGCATTTTGCTAGTAAAGATTTTTGTTTAAACATTTTAACTTAAAGCTGCAGAAGAAATTACTTGAGGACCTTGGTAACTTTTTAACATAAAGTAATCTCGCTTGCAACTCTTACATTAAATAAATAATATTTGTTAATGTTTATTTTAATTTGAAGCTGATTACTTAAAATTTGTTGTTTTTAAATTTTGAGTTATCAATAATTAGGCCTACCGGTACTCTAAGTTTAAATCTTATTATTATTTATATATTATATATTTATTTATTTATATCTTATCGTCCTGAAAATTTTTGTTTTAATGTATTTTGTTAGTAAAGGTGTTTCTTGGAATATTCAAGTAACACTGCTTGATAATCTTAGTAACATTTCATCAAGTAATCTCGTCTGCAACGTAACATTAAATAAATAAATACATTGCTAACATATAATTTAGGTGATTGTGTGTATTGTATATTTTTTTAAAGAAATTCGTGGAATGCCTTTTCGAGAAAATTAGCATTGAATATGCGTAAAAAAGCGAAAATCTCGCGGAATTATATACTTTCTTTAAAAAACGTGTACTGAGCAAAATAATTGCTCAATATTAACCAAACTCGCTAAACATATAACTTAGGTGATTGTGTGTATCGAATAATTTTTTAAAGAAATTCGTGGAATGCCTCTTCCAGAAAATTAGAATTAAATATGCGTCAAAAGGCGAAAATCTCGCGGAATTATATACCTTCTTTAAACACTTGTACTGAACAAAATAATTACTCAATATTCACCAAACTTGCTAAACATATAACTTAAGTGATTGTGTGTATTGAATAATTTTTTAAAGAAATTCGTGGATTGCTTCTTCGAGAAAATTAGCCTTAAATATGCGTCAAAAGGCGAAAATCTCGCGGAATTATATACCTTCTTTAAACACTTGTACTGAACAAAATAATTACTTAATATTCCCCAAACTTGGTAAACATATAATATAATGAAATGTGTCTATTGCATAATTTTTAAAAGAATTATCGTCTGCAAAGTTATATCAAATAACACGTGAGAACTATGGCGAACCGTGCTTACGCGGAGTTTTATGGTACCAGAGTGACGTCACATAGGAGAGGGGTGAGAGGGAAGTTGGGACAGTCGGCGAGCGTCAACATCAAAGAAGTGGACCAGCCCTTGTATTCTATAGCCCTGTATAGAAGGTCCCAACGGGGTTGGCGCAGGGGTATCCCCTAGTTATTATATAAGTAAGATAGCTTTAACTCAGTAAAATTATGATATAAAACGTAAAACCTATATAAAAGGCAATAACTACAAGTAAAGATATTGCTTTTGTATCACTAAGTAGCCCATAAAACAAACCGAGGGAGTCCGATGATGTAATACTTGTTATCATTTATCACGGTCATTATTTGTTAAAATGCTATCTAAAGTTGTATTCAAGCGAATTATTTAACAATCTGATTATAACCAAAACACCTGCTTGAAAAAAATTGGAGGTACTGGAAATAAAAAACCTTTACGCAAAGGGATTAGTACAGGAATAAATTAAGTACGCCTGTGATTGACAGTATCTATTTGAAATTGTATCTAGTATTTAGAGAAGGGGTTGTATTTACTTGGTGTGTGTGTGTTCGTGTTAAGGCAGTCACTGCACATTAAACATTTTTTTTTTCATATTTTGTTTTATGTTATAGCTTATTCTTTTCTGTTTACAATGATATACAACACTTATATAATATAAACATTTAAACCTACTTTATTTACATTTGAATGAGACCATGATCTTGGGGTTTCAGCTAAAAACTGGAACTTCAGTGTCTTCTACAGCGTTTTCCGAAAGTTTTATTTTTTAAGACAAATCTCAGGAACTACAAAAGGTACCTGCTTGAATTTTTTTGTGCACACTTATCAAACCTACCCAGATTACTGAAAACTCGAATACAGTTAAAAAAAATAAATATAGCTTTTTTAAAAGAAAATATATAGGATTTAAAAAAAATTCAAAACATGTTTTTTTTAAATCACAGTTTTTTTAAATTAGTAAAAAACTAATTTTAGAGTTTCCACATATGTAAAAAGGCATGTATTTTCAGGCAAAAAAGAACAGAATTATGATATCTTTATTAGTTGCTAAGAAAAAGGGACATATGCTAACATGGTGGAAAATAGGGCGCAGTGACCCCCTTAAAGAAATAATGTTTACAAAGCTTATACGATTACATACTCACCACTATGGGTGGTTCACTTAAAATATGACGTAACACCCATGACCTAGCTGTTGATGCAAGCACGCACAACATATTTATTTGTCTACGATATTCACCTGCTTACAATCATTTAGTGTCGGCGTTTCTTCAAAGCGGACATAATGAAAGTTATAGAAACTGTCGCTTATCGAGCATTATTTGCATGATTTGCCTTTTCCTTCTCCACACAATCATAGCTTATTGTTCTTCATGATGAACCAAGCTTGTATCCGGCAAACAAAACGGTTCCTGTTGTGGACGCGACAGGTGGAAAGCACGAAAACGAAACGCTGTGTCATGTACAGACGCCAACTCGTCATTACACTCGTATATGTCGGTCTGTCTTGCGTTGTTGTCCGGAAATAAAAACGGCTTCGGTATGGAAATATATTTAAAATGTAAAACAGTAATTTAAATCGACAAAAATTCAAGTTTTAAATTGATATACCAATAAACTGGAACTAAATTAATTGCACTTAAATAATTTGCGACGGAATGATGGCAACGAAATTACAGGTAGACCATAACGTGAGCAACAGAATTAGGTACGGGCATTCAAAAGTCGTGTTGGTTTTGATATGAGACAGATCTATCGATGGTTGAATAGGAACACTTAGGTAGACTGTTTTATTTTTTCCTTATACATATTTGTTTAAAAAAAGAGTCTTTTCGAACTCGAAATATCAATCAAACAAACCAGAATGTGTAGTATTTTTTTTTAGAAAAGTGCATTTTTCATAAACACTTTAAAATGATTTTCGGAATGGAAATTTTTTTAATACAGTATTTCTGTCTGAGTCGATTTCAGTTGTATTATACCAACAAATTGTTTTTAATTCTGTATATGTAAACTGGCAAAAAAAACGCGCTTTAGAAGTGAAACTTCTTACGTTCTAGAAAAAATTGATTTTTATGCATTGGCATCTTTGTATTTGTTGAAGATTTTATTATGTCACGCATAGGAAATTGTTATGTGGAATTTAATTGAAGAAAATCTCTTTTAACTAAGTGAAAAATTTCTTTCATTCGTCAATTTCCAATAATTCCATAATTTGAGAAAGAAATTAGTTGTTCATGATGGCTGAAGTATGATTTAAAAATTAAGTAAATTTTCAACTATGGAAAATAATATAGTTTTGTCTAAATGACTGTATTTAAAATATTTGGGATTTAAATAATTGATTTAAGTAGGCCTATAATTGAAATGCATGATCATTTGTTTTGTTTCCAAAATTTATTTCAGGTTTTTGAGTAAAATATCAAATTTTAAGCTCTTTACATTTACTATATAGAAAATCCCTAAATTAATAGAGTCAGTTGTATATAGTTTGTTGTTTGTAGGCCCAAGTTGTTAGTTTGAGAACTAAGTAAACAAAAAGAATAGCAAACAATACACGACGGTTCAAACATAAAACAGCTGATTTCTTCAACGAAATTTAAATATTTTCAGCCAATGTACAGTATAATACAAAAGCGTCTAATGGTTCCCTATGCTACGTATTAACACAGTACACTTGCGAGTCGGAATAAGGGAGCCGTTTCAGTTCTCTATGCTCTATGCTCGACCAACCGTGGGTAGAGAAAATGCTAAGTACACGTGCGTGTAGAGTTCTGGGACGGTACAAACGATTCACTACTCATTCGTTTTAACTGTCGATTGAAGTCTGAAGTCATAGAAGTGAAAGCGTTTCACTTTTCGTCTGACCTAGGCAAATTTGCTCTAACGAGCCTTAAAAAGTTTCACTTCAAGAATCAAACAATCACTCATGTTACCTCAGTGGATGATCCAAGTTTTTTTTTTTGTAAATGTCAGTGGATTTTTGTCGACTTAAAACATATTTTTTTTTATGAAATTGAAATAACTTAGGTACAATGAAAAAAACGATATTGTTAATAGAGAACCAGAGATTAACTACAACGGAGAACATATATATTCTACGTAAATGATCTTTTTTCTGCCGAAACAATTCACGTGCACGCGTGAAAGAGTGTATTAGAGTTTTATTGATGACATTAAGACAATCACCTAAAAATTATCTACTGTATACTTTACGTGATACATATTCTAGAAAACAAACATTAAAACCGCTATAAACACGAATTGTCACATCACGGCGACCACCCACCACCGGGCTTGCTCTCTTTCACACAGGCCGGAGCCGATTGTTATCTAGCAAGCACATTGGAAGCATCCTTCTGGAAATGCAACGGATGCATATATTTTACTATCATAATCTAAATGTACATATTCCTCTTTCACCCAAGCGAAAACTGACAGACCCATCGGAAGAAAAATGTTCACTAACTTTAAAACGTCTTCTATTTGTAAATATAGGCAACCAACTGGATTTGTTAAGAATGTAGTAACAGTTTACTAACGGGATGGTCAAAATGTGAGGGATGTATATTTTTTAATGCACCACATACCAAACAATTCTGCAAAATTTTACCACTTTATTCTCATGGGAATTAATAGCGTATTGAATAAGGATGGTTACCTCATTTACGGTGTTAACCCCCTCTTGTGCTAATTAATCAAGATAAGAAATTTTAGCTCTCTAGCTCGTAGATTTATATTTATTGTATACGAGTAGCTATCCCATTGTAACCCCTTAGATTGTAGTAATTTCAATCTATAAACACTAATGGCATTAATCATGTTAAACTGTGAAATGTTTAGCGAAATCGGTCGAATAGTTTTTGAGTATATAGAGGACAACGAAGCAAAGAACATAATTAGGTTATGGTTATACGGCAGTGACCAAAATTCGATGCTTACGAAATAAATGCACCAAATTTCCGCGCTCTATCTTCAAGGGGAGTAAAATAATGAATATTTAGTTTTTAGGGATTGGTATCTCCGTTTTCACCGCCGATATCCTATTACTTTAAATGAGCAATTCTTGTATCTATCTTTGTATCTGTCGCGGATCTCGAAAACGAGTCTAACGAATTCAAAGAAATTTTGTATTTAGGTGTAGTTTTGATTTTTAAGTACACCCATATAGTTGTATTTCGTGTAAAATCGCAATGTTTTGAGAAAATCTAATTTAAAAGTTGAAAAATTTTAACATAGGGTCTTATGGGTTGCCATGTTGGTTACAAAATAACAACGAAATAGTAAATAAAGCGATCAAAACAGCTGTTTATAAACAAGCCAATTTATACTGTTTTAGCACGTTGGAAATAGAGTGGAATAGAACTGAAATTGAGTATTATCCAAAATCAGCTGTTCATTGGATAGTTTTTAATTACTGTTAAAATAACAAGCTAATTTATACTGTTTTAGCACGTTGGAATTAGAATAAATTGGGCCTGATTTAACAATTTATTTTGTCAAAAAAAGGTAAACTTGGCAAAGATGGATACATTCTAATAGTCAATTTTGTAATATAGGCCTGGCTCATTTCTGAAACATAGTATTGAGGTTATGTTAATCCTGCAATAATTTTTACTATATTTAGGCCTAGTTTCAAAACTTTAGTTGACAGAAGATAGTAGAACTAGGACTAACATCGTAATGAAAGCCTCCACGTTTCTAAAACATTTATTTGAGGTTATAATTAATCTTGTAATTACTGTTAATATATTTAAGCCTGGTTTCATAATTTTACAAACCTATGTACAAACGAGCCAAAGATAAACAAGATTCTTTAGCGAATTTTCTAACTGCGAGCGAAGCGAAGCAGCCATCTGAGGCGGTGTTGGGACGCGAAGCATATAGGGGCAGAGCCTCTAGTAATCAAAATACGAGTTACACAGGGTGAGCCAGACTATGCGGCAATCTCTCGGAAGCTCATTCTATAGTTAAAAATAAGAAAAAAAGTTCATACAAAAATAGGCCCGAAAACGCTTCGTTTTCCAGATACCCGCCATATTTTTTTTTTGGCACAAAATAATTTATATCTAGAGAAATGTTTGACTGATTGAGTTCAAACTTAACATGAGGTTTAACCTAGCAATGGTATATCTCAAGAAAAATAAGCGATTTAATCCAATCATGAGTTTCGAAATGGCGGCTGTTTGAAAATTTCAAAACTACATTACTCAAAAATCGTAAATTTTAACAAAAAATGTCGAAACACCCGATAGGAAAAAATGGGCTACAAAATCGGTAATATTATTATTTTAAGTTACAGAAATAATAAAAAACCGGTTTGTTATTGAAAATGGAAACTTTTGTTTCTTTAAATTTTGCATAGTTAGCGGTTTTCGAGATATGTTACATCAAATTTTTAAACGAAGCATTTCTGAACCTATCTTTATATTAACTTTTACTTCCTCACTGTACTATAGTATAGAGAAAGTATAGTGATCGCAAAAAAATCGATGTTGAGATTTTTGTGGATATATCCGTTTTGGGACCCCCTGAGTACAAAAAAGTGGTTTTTACAAAATGTCTGTCTGTATGTATGTATGTATGCATGTTTATATGTCTGTATGTATACGTATGTATGCATGTTTGTATGTCTGCATGTATACAAAGCTAGAGCGAAAACTATGCCATCGATTTCAAACAAATTTGCACCAGACATGTCAAGTAGGTCTGTATGGATGCACGAAGAACGGTTTTGAATTTTTTTAAAAAACAACCCCCTTTTTGGCAAAAAAAACCCCTACAAATCTGCTATTATTTTTGTATAAAAAAACGGTTTTAACGATTTTGATAAAATTTGGCTTATTTGTAGCCTTTAATGTACCCTACCATATGCAAAAAACAGCATCTTTCCAAAAATTCTCGTTTAGCTAATAATAATAATAACAACTGATGTTTGGGGGTTTTTTGGTCATAAAGGGGGATGTTTTTAGAATTTTTCAAAATCTTTTTTCGTGCATCTATACAGGCCTAATTGACGTGTTTGGTGCAAATTTATTCGAAATCGATCTAATAGTTTTCTCTCTAGATAATAATAATAATATTTATTAGTTAAGCTCCTACTTTAAAAAATCACCTCTCCTACCCCACCCTACAAGTCACAGTGAATCTGTTTAATAATTTAAATATGTTTGTGAGAAAGTATGTGCCCGTTCCTGGTACCGTTTATTTTCTTTATTTTCACTAGTACAACACGTCCTGAATGTGTCTTCCTGAATCACGATGTATAAATACAAAATGTCAATTCTTAGGTAACATATCACGTTAAAACACTGGAATTCGAAATTGCAAAACAATTTTCATGTACGGAATTTATATACGCGATTTGTTAAGTTTGCTTCATAATGAAATCAGATGTTTCAATGTTTATTTACTAACGTTGAACGAAATTGACAATGGTTTGTTTGTTCACGAAGCGTGCAGTTCCACGGCCTCGAAGGGCGGCTTCCTACGTCCGGAAACGGACAATGCCAGTGAATAGGGGAAACGGAAGCTACCGTGGACACTGCACGCACATTTAGTAAACCATGGCCGTGCTAAAGGATGTAAAACACCGACAGTATAGTCTAAAACTGCAGTTCAGATCAAGTTCGGGATTTCGATCCTAATTATCAAGGGTCTACCAAACCGTAGACAAAGGATCATATTCCCGGCGATCTTACAACAATACTAACAATAACTTTACCGCAAAAATATATAAATACTCTTCACTACAACTGAGATTTGTTGCAAAGTCAAAGTCAATGGAGTTTTTTACTTCCTGCGTAACAAGGGAAGCAGCACAATTTATTTATTACTCGTTTTTTCTCATTGTAAAAACACATTAAAACCATGAAAGTAACACAATTATTGGGTTATAAATAGCTTTAAATGATAATAAAATCAAAATTACAGAAAATAACTAAAAAAGTGCTATTGTAAACTTTTAGGACTAAATAAAGAAAACAAAAATTTAAACTGTTTTGACACAATGGTACAAAGAAAATGTAGGTACTTCATTTAGTCTTCCCTAAATGTTTCGAAGCTACCCTTATTTAAACAAAAAAAAGAAACACAACAATTATTTATCAAACCTCGTAGATGAGAAAACAAACATACAGCTGAGAAAACTTATAACAAATCAAATTAACAACTTAAGAATTAAAAAAATTGCACAATAGGTGGAGCGTGTTTAAAAGTAGACAAAGGTTAGTACGAAAAATACACAATAGAAATACTAAAAACTAATTTAACACATCCTTTAAAAGAAAATTCAAAGCGACACTCGCACAAAAACAAACACACGATATCCCCAAAACATCGTCCACAGGTTAAGTTAAAATAAGTAAATAATGAGCTGGACTTGTGAGAACAATATAGATGAAATAAAACAATAACACAAAATCTCACAACAAACACGCCCAATAAATCAAACGCGCTTCAACGACAAAG
>JAGFPH010001338.1:124902-148879 GCA_018207615.1 Philaenus spumarius | reverse complement strand
ATTTTACCGTAACGCATTTTGTGAAACGCCCTATTCCGTCTGTTTGAAAAAAGTTTTTGTCTTGCCGAGATTCGAACCAGCAGAGTCCATCACCATTTGAGTTGGGTATTTAAGTGTAAGAGATTGTCCTACGTCGTAGGCTTAACACGTTAATGTTATCAAAATGTATAGTTTAATTGGTAATACCTCTGAAATGGACAATAGCTTCCTCATTTCGTAAGTTGTGTTAAAAATGTACATTGCGCTTCCTCATCTCATAAGTTGTGTTAAATATTTTACACTTCTCCCTAAATAAGCACACAATTTACATTTTCATTCAACCGAAAATTATGAGATTTTTAAGGTGAAGTGATATTAATTTTGTACCTTTTATTACATTTGACTTCTACTAAAGGAGAAATGAAAACGGTACTGTATCGTTATCTTACGATTGATCACACAAACTCTAAAAAGTTCAAGCGATATCGGAGTCAGTCTCAAGTGCATTCGTCATTCTCGTACAATTCGTCATGTTGGGTTCATTACGTTGACGCATGCGCGGTGCGTCAACTTGTTAGTATTATATGCAAATACCTAAACAGAACTCATCGTCCATCCTCTGAATACCAATGTATTGTATCCATTGATGTAGGCCTTCATAGGTGGTGACGTACTGGTACGTTCCATAACAACAAGCAGCACGAGGCAGACATGACATTGAGTGTTTTCAAACAAAAGTTACTGTAACTAACGTGTGTTTTTTACATCGGGGGACAGACAATTTTAATACCCATCATAACTTCAATACAATATTAACTCAGTAAAATGCAATCTGTATTAAAAAACTTGCATTGTCAATAAAATACTAGTTATGTCGTGTACTAAAATGGGATTGGGTGAAGACATTTTTATAAACAATTTAACAAATTGTATATCAAACAATCGTAAACAATTTGTAGTATACAAATTATTGTTAAACAGTATAGTTGGAGTTCGTGCAAAATGTAACATGTAAAAAACATTTCTTTTGAGGAGAGGGGAAAAACTGCAGTAGAAATACAACGAAATAAGGGGCGAGATAGGCAACATGGCAGTATTATGTACGTTTCTTTCATCTATACTAATATTATAAAGAGGTAACATTTGTTTGTTTGTTTTTATGTAAGGGGTAATCTCTGGAATCACTGAACCTATTGAAAAAATAGTTTTACCAACAAAAAGCTACACTATCCCTGAATAACATAGACTATAATTCATTTTGATAAAAACATTTTTAATTTCAATATTTGTAAATTTAGTCGGAAAAATCTTAGGTTAGGCTTAGACTGACTAACCAACACATGAATTTACATGTATACCATAGCAACCAATTGAATAAAATAACAGATACAACAGCCGTTTGCTCTTAAACAGCGTTTGCCGAATTTTAATCTTTGAAGAAATTATTTTTGTATTTCTAACGTTTAGATTAGGTTTTTAAAGTGTAGACCTGAGCCTTGATGGTTCTTTTAACCTTTATTATAACCGCTGTTATAAAATATACGAAATAATTTGATTTGAACATGTAACATTATTTAACATCTTGGCTTTGGGGTTATTATTAATCGTACATAAAGAAAACATAACATGATTATGTGTAAAGAAGGTTCAACAGGGTTGGCGTGCAGAGCATGCAGGAGTTGCTCATAGTATCAAATAGTTATATAATTCCCGTGGAATCAGCCATTTTTCTCGATTGCTTGATTTGAGTATATAAATATACTAGCTGGCCCGATCCGGCTTTGCACGGATAGACAAATCAAAGTTAAATGTATATTTAAAAAAAATATATCAATAAACATGTATTTCTTATGGGGAGTTTTAGTAACTTTGACCCCCCAAACCCCCATAAAATTTCGAATTATTTGAAAACCTTCTTTAGCGAGCACCTAGAGAAAGCTACATACCAATTTTAATTCCTACCCGTTCGGTGTTTTTTTTAGTAACTTTGACCCCCCCAAACCCCTCCTAAAATTTCGATTTTTTTTAAACCTTTCTTAGAGACCACCTACGGCCCTAGAGGAAGATACATACCAAATTTAATTCCAAACGTTCAGTAGTTTTAGAGAAATCGTGATTTAGTAACTTTGACCCAACAAACGCCCCCCTAAAATATCGAATTTTTTGAAAACCTTTCTTAGTGAGCACCTATGGTCCTAGAGGAAGCTACATACCAAATTTCGTTCCAATCCGATCAGTAGTTTTTGAGAAATCGTGATCAGTGAGTCAGTGGATTTGGCTTTTATATATATAGATAGACTAATTTTCTTATGATCACGGCAAGTGGTAAAGCCGATTAAACATATCGGTGTTTAATGTTAATGTAATTTATTTGATATGGGTAGCTATCTCATTTTGATTATTATTTAATTCCATGGGTGTTTATACCATGTCATTACCTTGATTTAAGTAACTGAATTGCAAACAGTTGTGTTTGGGAAATGTGAAATTAATGTTTAGCGAAATTTGTTGAGTAGTTTTTGAGCATATAGAAAAAGTAAGTGTATAAATGATCATTTAATTTTAAGGGTACTTATCTCGTTTCACCCCTTTGACTTCAGTAATCGAATTGTAAATCGTTGTTTATATCACTTAAAAATAATATCGCACAATATGAGTTTTATAGCTTGTATGAAGTTAGTTCAATTTATATTTTTATTGTACAGGGTTAGCAACCCCATTTCGACCTCTTAAACTGTAGTAGTTGTCATGTCTAAACACTCCTAACATTAGTTGGATAATTTTATGTGGATAATGTGAAATTAATTGTCCGGGAGAATAGTTTTAAAGGACAAAGAAAGAAAAAAATAAACGAAGAAACCTTCATTTTTATATGTAGAGATAAATTACAATGTTTCAGGAAATAAATAAAACAGATTAGTTCTATAGTTTACATGTATTCATCTGTGTTGAGACTATGATCTGCGTAACATCTTGTTGGACACATCATTACGTCAGCTATTGTAATATTGCTTCCTGTTCACATGTCTTACTTTTATCTCACTTCATTACATAAGTAACAGCTGTATTCACAAAATATTCTGGTTTCGGCTTCAGCGAATTCAGACGTTTATTTCAGGCATTTTGTCAGGCACTGTGTTGTTATAAGAGAAAATGTAGTTCCTAAATCAACGCACTACTCATTTATATTTTCCGTTTGGTTTTTATTTTGTGAGCATTTGAATAACGCCTTTCTTACTGTTTCTTTAACTGTCCAAATTACAAATATATCTTAGTTATTTCATTCGTCACTACTTTTACTTTCTCACTATACTATAGTATAGAGAAAGTATAGTGATCGCAAAAAAAAATCGATGTTGAGATTTTTGTGGAAATATCCGTTTTGGGACCCCCTGAGTCCAAAAAAGTCGTTTTTACAAAATGTCTGTCTGTATGTCTGTATGTATGTCTGTATGTATGTATGTCTGTATGTATGTATGTCTGTATGTATGTATGTATGTCTGTATGTATGTCTGTATGTCTGTATGTATGTATGTCTGTATGTCTGTATGTATGTATGTCTGTATGTAGACAAAGCTAGAGAGAAAACTATTCGATCGATTTCAACCAAATTTGCACCAGACATGTCCAGTACGCCTGTATAGATGCACGAAAAAGGGTTTTGAACAATTTTGAAAAACAACCCCCTTTTTGGCCAAAAAACCCACAAAAATACAGTTATTATTTTTTTATAAAAAAACGGCTCTAACGATTTTGATAAAATTTTGCTTATTTGTAGCCTTTAATGTGCCCTACGATATACAGAAACCTGCATCTTTCTAAAAATTCTCGTTTAGTTAGTAATAATAATAATAACCGATTTTAAGGGGTTTTTTGGCCATAAAGGGGGTTGTTTTTCCAAATTTTTCAAAACGTTTTTACGTGCATCTATAAAGCCCTAATTGACGTGTTTGGTGCAAATTTATTCGAAATCGATCGAATAGTTTTCTCTATAGCTAATAATAATATTTATTAGTTAATCGCCTACTTTAATAAAAGTATACAAAGCTAGAGAGAAAACTATTCGATCGATTTCAACCAAATTTGCACCAGACATGTCCAGTACACCTGTATAGATGCAAGAAAAAGGGTTTTGAACAATTTTGAAAAACAACCCCCTTTTTGGCCAAAAAACCCCCAAAAATCAGTTATTATTTTTTTATTAAAAAACGGCTCTAATGATTTTGATAAAATTTGGCTTATTTGTAGCCTTTAATGTGCCCTACCATATTAAAAAACCAGCATCTTTCTAAAAATTCTCGTTTAGCTAATAATAATAATAATAATAATAACTGTTTTGGGGGGTTTTTTGGCCATAAAGCGGGTTGTTTTAAAAAAAAATTCAAAACCATTTTACGTGCATCTATGAAGACCTAATTAACGTGTTTGGTGCAATTTTTTTCGAAATTGATCGAATAGTTTTCTCTCTAGATAATAGTAATAATAATAATAATAATAATATTTATTAGTTAATCTCCAACTTTAATAAAAAAACACTCCTACCTCACCCTACAAGTCACAGTGAATCTGTTTAGTAATTTTAATGTATTTGTGAGAAAGTATGTGCCAGTTCCTGGTACCGTTTATTAGGTATATGAAAGGTTTGTAAAACACTCAATGAAATATACGTTTTAATATACTTACTCTGTCTGTGAATTATTTGTTATTTCCTTTACGCGTTTCAGAACTTAATTTCCATCATCAGAATCGTACAAAACATATACGTTACACAGCATACATAACGCCGCGAGGCAATTCTACAGTTGCGCCCTCGGCTTTTGAAATATAACCCTTCAGTGATTTTAATGTCAATAACGACCTCTATTAAGCGGAATATTCTGATGAGGAGCATAAGTTCTGAAACGAGTAAAGGAAAAAACAAAAACGTTACAGACAGAGCAAGTTCAGAGCCTATGAAACTTATACATATAACACAACTGCACAGAAAGTTTTGAATGTTAAAGTTAAAAAGTTTAACCATTATATATAGTGGATACGTAATAATCCCTGTATCCACTATGCTCTAATTTTTTTTAACGTCCTGCTGTTTTGCACTTAAGGCTATTGAAGACGGGACCTACAGTTTTACGTGGAATCCGAACCACAGCCAACGATGTCTGTTAAGAAACCATTTAGAAAATTATTCGGGGTCAATGGAAATTGAACCCGGCACTTACTATGCTCTAATCAGGTTAGGTACTTAATAAGTTAGCTTATATTATACTAGAGGGCTAAACCTCTTTCTCGCTTTGAAGCAAATGCAAGCAAATTATTGTAAAATGTCACGGGAATGACGATTTATTAGGACAGAGATTTGTTATGTAGAAGAGAGGAAATTTTCAGGTTATAAAATATGACCAAAATGGGATAGGCTATTTTCGTATTTTGTAATGGGGGGGAAGCAGTATTTCGGGCTAGTTAAATAGGCCAAGTAAAGTTATGATAGGCTATAGTAAGAATTTTGTGTCGTTTGTGTTTGACCCGATGCTGTTGGTTAAAAAATACTAACTGATTCTAAATTTTCCAAGTTGGATGCTATGGTAATGAATGTAAATGCATTCAACAAACGTGTGTTGGTTCAGAATAGGCCACACCTAGAATTGTGACTCTAAGCAGTTGATTAAAATCAGCTGTTTTATCGGTTACATAGCTGTGAGCGTGCCCCTTATTTTGACCATTTTCAACCTTTAAAATTAATATTTTGCAAAATTCTTTCTTAGCGCACTTTTTTAAAAGTGGTATGAAGTGGTATATATAATTTACGGCTCTAGCTATCTTACTTTTGGCTGTACGTTGATTATGAATTAGTAGGTCAGTCAGGCCTTCTTGTTTTGCATATACCAGATTATCTACACCACTTTAGGATATGTGTTAAAATACATAACAATTACGTAAATAATAGATACTTAACTAGAAGAGGATGCTACTAGCAGGGCGTAGTGGTTGGTAATAATATGCAGCGACTTACCTGTAAAATAAAAAATAAAAATCATGTTTCAACAATACTCATAGGCTAAACAAATGTTCTATGAATAATTACATGTATAAATTAAAACATTCTGTTATTTGAGTTTCATGTCTTATTTGTTTAACGAAAAGAAACTAAACATTACTAAGGTCGGTTTAAAAAAAGTATAATTTAAATAATAACAGAATTGTAATTTTTCTCAAAAACTTCATAACATAGCAACAATTACACAAGTAAATAAAAATGAATGGCTACAGGATTTAATTTTAAAGTATTCATGTGTGGAAAAAATAAGGGTTTGACTGATTATTACAACTGAAATGTTATTATTGCACTTGGGATAGAGTTGCCTGGAAAGTCCTGACTAGCATAAAATTAATTGGAGAGAAAACTACATAAGTTAAAAAATAACAAAAATTAAAGGTGTAATTATTATGACGAACGCTAAGATAGAATTTAGCGAAATTTAAATTTTAAAGCGTAAAAATGATGAAAATACTACACCCTATAACAGATTAAACAGCCGATTCAGACCAAGAGCTTATCAACTTAATGTTTGTTGTATACATTTACATTCATTCCCATAGCAAGCAAAGTAAATTTATAATCACTAAATTTTTTAGGCACTGATAAATACAAATAAAAGCAAACACAAACAAAATCAACGAAAAGTGTTACTACATTACAGTTCAAACATCACTGTTGTTACATATATTATATACTAGCTGGCCCGATCCGGCTTTGCACGGATAGTCAAATCAAATGTATATTAACAAAAAAAATATACTATATCAATAAATATATTATGTACTATATATTTCTTATGAGGATTTTTAGTAACTTTGACCCCCCACCCAAACCCCCTAAAATTTCGCATTTTTTTTTTTTTTGAAAACCTTTCTTAGCGAGCACCCAGGGCCCTAGAGGAAGCTACATACCAAATTTCATTCCCATCCTTTCGATGGTTTTGGAGCTTTCGTGATGAGTGAGTATGTGAGTAGTATTTGGATTTTATATATATAGATAAAACATCTGATTGGGATCGAAAACTTGATTCAATTTTAGGTTAGGCCTACACTGAACCAACAAATATTTCTTGAAAGCATTTATATTCATTTCCAAAACAACTTACTTTGCAAATTTAGAATCGGTTAATTTTTTAACATCGTTTTTAGGTTAGGTTTATTACGCTCAAAAACCTGAGCCTACTGCGCGTGCGTCAGGGTGTAATATACTGCACCTCTACCACCTATCCAAGTGCCTCTGTCCTAATAAATCGTAATTTCAGTGAAAATATTAGATTATGCAATACAGTAATCAGTTTAGATTTGCTTTACCTCGGTGATTGGTGAGCGAAGCGAACAGTGGTGGAGAACTTAGTATTTAAATAAAGCGAAATAATAAATAAACTTGACTGAATGTAAAGTAAGGTAGGCCTAGGTTTGATTGAGCAATACGAAAGCCAATACACTCCTGTCAATTGTCCTTAAACCTCCTGCTGCGACTGTAAGCCTTAATGTGAACATTCCTACGTCTGTTTACTAAATAATTTTAGGATATTGAGTTATAGAGATTATCTTCTTAAAACACTCGGAACATCTGGCCAGATAGAGTTGCTAGTTCATATTCGTATTTTCTATACGAAATTAATTGTGTGTCCACAGATTCCTACTTTGTTTATTAAACTTTCAGGTCAATTCTTACAATCCAACTTTAATGAATACCCAATGATTATAACAACTAATTTTCCTTTTATAAGCTTTTTTTTGAATTTTAAGACGTGACATATTTTTCGATGCTGGTAATTTGTCCAAACACGAATCATTTAATAAAAGTTTGGTAGAATTTATCTTTTATTATCTTTTTGTCGTCTAGACTGGTGAAGACTGGCAGTACAGTAACGCATGGAAGAAATTAGAGTGACAAATCAATTCCTCCCAATTGAATTGATTATTAACCAAACCTAAAATCTTGACGGTTTGAGTTTAACTTCAGGCTCTGGCCCCTATATTCAAAACGGCGGAGTTGGCTACAATTTCAATCTTAACCTAACCACACCTTCACTTTTAAGCATATTTTTGTGTTATTTTCGTCAAAAAACGAAAGCTGTATTTTTTTTCTTAAAGTAAAATAGATTGTGGGTGTTGATTGCTATGGTTTTTTGCAATATCTATTTTTCGAACTGAGTAAAAAAATTAATAAAGTTTACTATTTATATCATACGTTTATGAAAACAATACAACTGTTTTTGAAAATGTATTCGGCAATAAACGTCCGCATACGACAATACTTAAAAACGAAAAAATTTTTTTAAATTTATTCCCGAATTAACGGACAAAATTACTTATTCTGTAGCATTGCTCTTATGGGAATCAGATTCAATATGGTGGACAAGGGTATTCTCCCCTCAAGAGTCACTTTGTGCACGGCCGGTTGTATGGAACAAGCGAGGAGTGAATTGACGCACTGGAAACCGAAACAGAGATGAGAGGACTTGATTTCACGTCAATCAGGAGACTACAACAGGTGGTGCAGTTAACATGGAATTATGGGTTGTAATTTAAATAGTGGAGCATGCGCAGAGAAAGTTCCGCGTACGCGCCGCCGCACTAGCTCTAAGAAGAGGGAAACCATGTCAATTAGATCGTGGTGACTTTCACATAGATCCCGCCAAACTAACCACTGGTGAAATTGATTTGCCCGAGGGTAAAGGCTTTCTCCCGTCCACAGCGGACGTTCCCTTCTGTACCAGGAGTGCGATCGTATCCCAATTCTACCAGGAAGGGGAATATTTTATAGTGTTTCGAACAAGGTCTCTAGAAATACAATACAGTACGTCGATACCTTAAAAGGCTAGCACTACGATGATCCACCGTGGATCTATCTGTTGGATTAGCACAAAATCTAAGAAGTGGGCGAGCGTAAAACTCAGGTGGGACACTATTATCTAAAAAATAATGTAGAACCAGTGCTTTAAAATAGTAATCGCTTAGCAATAATAAAAACAACGCAATTAAAAATGAATGAACACATAAACAATCAAAATGAAGTCAACAGAACGAATCTATTTTTTAGCCAGTGTTTTAGGGAAACACTGCTACACAACTGTTGTTTTCTAATTAATTATTGGGTAACTTACAGTCGAGGGGAGTGGTGTACAGTATCCTCAATCTTGGAATGTGTCTGAGAGGAGTAGGTAAAACCATAAGAAAGTGAGACGCAGTCCTTTGAGGAGTTAAAACTTTCTTAGTTGAATGTAATTTGTGAACGTAGTTTTCGTGGAATTGGTTGTACCACCAAGGTTGGGGGAGAAATAGAAGGGATGACACGCCCTTTAGGCCAGACACATTCTTAGTCTGAGGGTACTGTACATGGCATACATCGCACAGTCGGATACCCTACTAAAAAAATTCGGAACGTCCGTCCCATACCGACCGTTCCAGTGCGCGCAGTCCATTAAAAAAGTGCGGAACGTCTGTACCGTCCGTCCGTGCCGTCCCGACCCAGTGCGCGCTTAGCTTTACAAGTTGTACGCATTCGTCTAGTTTCAGTTCTAAAGAATTTATCTGGAAGAAAGTTGGGTCTAATACCATTGTATTTGGATAACCTAATAGAACTCCGATCCAATGCAATATTTCAATCCACTGGAAATTCGACGATAGTGACACTATCTATTGGGGGAAATGACGGAAGCGGTGTGAAGCACCAATGCTACCAATGATTTCTCCCTAGCGCTACATCGCGGCGCGATCATGCACTATTTTCCCGACAACCTTTTTTTCGTCACACAGTGGCCGTATGCATGCATGATGTATTTTATTATTAGGAAAGGCAAAGGTCCTGGGTTCAAATCCCGGTCTTGGTCCATGTTTTTTCACTTGTAATTTAGTTATTTTATTATTCATGATCTAAGCTAATACTTAAAAAAAAGACGTTTTATAAACAATGAAGGATTATAATTATGATTTAAAAATAATATTCTACATTATTCCACAACACTTCATGGCAAGGTGAAAGCCAATACACTGCTCAATAATGTTAAAAAAACTCACAAGTATTCCAATTAGAATTGTAGATGGAAATCTGAGTTAACACCGGAGTGTTTTATGACAGGACTAAAGTCCTTGTCGAATATTTCTATGTAGATGTATCTAGTGATGTGGGCCGGGCATATGCCCAGTGGGCTGGTCGTTTAAAAATGGGCATATGTCCATACATTTGCTCAAAGCGATTTTAAGCGCACAGAAACAGGGCGTTTGTAAAAAAAATTAGTTTAAGGCAGTTTTAACTATTATATTTCATGTTTTAATTATTATAGTTCATGTTTTTAATCTTTAACTGCCTTCAGTGCTAGTTGTGTTCTTAAAATTAACATTTTAAGGGAGGGGGTCATTATCAAGAGATAAGTTGACAAACAACTTAAACCATTAAAATAAATCCCTAAAACTTGTAATATTTTCAATGTGGTGTTTTGAAAAAACATTTTATTGCAAAATTGTTTAATAATATCTAATTTACTAACTGCTACTTAAGCAGGTTTCTACTCTGGAAGTCATAAATGTGTGCATATGGTAAATTTATAATGAATCTATGAATAATTGAATTTATAGTTAAGTATTAAGGTTTTGTTAATAAAAAAAGTGCTTTTTAACAGCTTTGTATTTCAATAACATGAAAAGGCACTTTTATTTTCATTTTGCTTTTATATGGTCCAACACTGGTTTAAAAAAAATATATATAATTATGTTTGTTGTACAATCATTCATGTTTTTACTTAGGCCTACCAATTTTTACCAAAAAACAACCAAAACAACTAACTTTTCACTTAAGGTAGGTAGGATAGTCAAGAATTAAGGTTGTAGTTACATATGGAAAAGATGGATGATTGTGGAGGCATTGGCCAACCACTTCTAGGAGGAAAGCCATATGTCTCATAGGCAAGGGTTGGTAACACTGTCTCAGGGTATGTGATGTGGCATCACATCCTTGTTGGATTCCCCTTGTTGACAAGTGAGAGTCAACACTTCCTACCAATAAAATAACATATTATACAAGTAATTATTTATTTTAATATAGGCTTTTATGTAAATATGTATAATAAGAGGTTTAAAAAGTTATTTAGAAGAGTGGTCTTCAAATTAATTTCTATTAATTAGGTTTATTAGCCTTTAACTGGATAAACGCCAGGGTGCTTATGGATTTTGGGCGTTTATTTGGGCATATGCCCTGGGCATTTGCCCCGACATTTAAACGCCCGGGCGTTTTACATCACTAGATGTATCCAAGGGCGGTTACATTTATTTTTCTCTTTAATAACCCGATGCTCATTCTACTTGTATGTGTTCCACAACTGAGAGGTCAGATGACATAACGTGTTGCGTGACCGGCAGCTGACTTGTGGTTACTTTTAACGGCTCATCTGCTCTTGTGTTTCCGCTTATTCCACAGTGACCAGGTAAGCAGTTGAATGAAATCGCGGTATACCCGAGCAAAGCTCGATATCGTCCAGTCAAGTTTTCAAAAAAGGTCGAAAATAGGAAAATCCTCTTTTTTTAACAGTAACGTTTTTTAATCCGTAGTGTATATTAACGGTCCGACATTGCGCCTGCGGCACAAACGGGGCAACATCCTTTAAATCTGTAAAATTTGCAGATTTTCACGTATTTTAGCGGTTATTTCAGGTTGTACAGTATAAAATGTTCCAAATTAAAAACGAAGACTTTGAGCCCTATTGGACCTTATTTGACTGATTCAAACCTGAGATATCTACTACTTTTAGCCAGTTTTTCTTCACTAAAAACAAATCATTCGTAACAGTAAAAATATGGCGTTAAAATTAAAAAAAAAACAATATTTTTGACCTATAAGTATTTGGACTATCTTTTTTAATGCATTCTTTAGTAGATCAAATAATTAAGTTAGGCATTTATTAACAGTTTAATGTCCATTTAAATATAAACAAGTTATTAATATTCAACGAAAATCAATTTTCCTCAAAGATGTTTTTTTTACCATTTTCTAGAATTAAACTTTTTATCGAAATTATTGGATCTGTGTTGTTCCATATTTTCTAAGCTTTAATTTGAGTCCTTACAGAAGATAGTTTGACCATTTGGGACCGAGAAATCGTAAATTTTAGTTCATATTTAGAGTTTTTGAAGAGTAAACTTTTATAGGCACACCACGTCCACAAAATGTGTATACATGTGTGTATAGCAGAGCATGTTATAGTTTTCTTGTTGCTGGGGGTGAATCGGATTTTACCGTCACTCGTTTCACCATGCATTTTGTGAAACGCTCTTAAAGTGAAACGCTCTATTCCATCTGTTAGAAAAAAAGTTTTGGTCTTTCCGAGATTCGAACCAGCAGAGTCCATCAGCATATTTTATTATACTAGCGCCTTAGCCGGTAAGGCCACTATCGCATTGCAAATTTAGTATATTTCAGTTGGGTATATAAGTGTAACAGATTGTCCTACGTTATAGGCTTAATCTGTTCATGTTAATACAATGTATAGTTTAAATAGTAATACCTCTGAAATGGATATTTTGCTTCCTCATTTCGTAAGTTGTGTTAAAAAATAAACATTGCGCTTCCTCATTTCGTAAGTTGTGTTTAAAGTTTACACTTCTCCTGTGTGGTCTAAGCACACAATTAAATTGTTTACGTAAAATTTCGTATTCTAGATAATATAATGTATAAATGCAATTTTCATTTAATGATTTTATATAGGCCTACTGCATTTTTAGATCAGGTTAATTTTATAAAAGTATTTCAGAAATCCTTTTAGTCTTTTTAGTATGTCACACGATAATGTACGTGCATACATAGATCGTATTTTAATACTCATTCATTTGTCTGTATTCAAGAGTCTCAGGCAAAACTATATTACCAAATCGCACATAAATCGGTCCTTCCAATCGAGTCAGAACCCAACAGTCAAGGCACATTGACTTACTGAGCATACGAGAACATCACGATCCTCCGCGATCTTTCATCATCCTGCCGATTTATAAATATCGGATCCTTGAGTCAGTTACATCATCGTGTACGAAGAACACCCATCACGATGAAGTACTCTACGGGTATGACGTTGTTTGTTTACTTCTATATACACTTTCCTGGAAGGCGACTATTGCCAGTCTCAGTGTTCTAGTGACAGACAGACAAAGCTTGATGTTATATTCCAACGTCGATCGATTCGTACAAATTTATCTAAGTCTATATACACTACAGACTGAAGGACATTCTAATGTTTTTAAGTAGAATCAATTACAAGATTACTGTTCCTCTATTATTTTTTTACATTTGTTTTGTGTTTCAAAGCAAATAATTTAAATCACAAAAATCAGTTCGTGGAAAACTAACTAAAAGGCATAAATTTATACATCTTTATGTTTGTTAAACATAAATGTGTTAGATCCATTTATTTCAAGTAAATTTCTAATAAAAATCAAATAACACAATTTCAGTTCCATAGTGCGTATCGTTTAGGAAGCTACAACATTGTTTCTCTTTTGTTTCGTATAGTATTTCACACTCTACTTCAGTCACATGTTTATGAAAATCTACTCTAATAAAATAATCTATTTAGTTTGAATTGACAACAAGATGAAAAGATGGAACACTTTTTCGATTCTTTGGCTCGTGTGTCTTTTTTAAAATACTTATAAATATGACGTTTTTGTTACACACGTCAAGTTGCCGTCACGCTAGAAAGCTCAAAAGCTTTTCAACTCTCGGCAATAAAATTACGAAGATTTTGGCACCACAAGTTTTCTACGACGTCTGTGAGTGAATATTATGTCGTACCCTCATACAGACAGACACGCATACAGACACACAAATTTTGTATTGCTTTATCGTGTTCAGAGAACTCGAAAACGTCGAGAAAAGTCATTAAAAGTGGGGATAACATTTTTACAATTTCCGCAAGATTTCAATACTTCTGCATGTTAATACGAGCAGAAGTAAAAATATTTATTTGAATTAATAAAACTGTTTAGCGTGTATAAATGTTTTATAAGATCAAAACAAAGGCTTATAACTAACACACACAAAAATTGACAACGCTTTAGTTATTAATTATTTATAGATACAAATATTTGACCACATATTGGAGGCAAAGGTCAAAATATTAACCAAGTTTCAAATTTCGGAATATACAAACAAATAAAATATTGATTTCATCCACAAAGAAAATAGTTGAAATTTTAAATGTAGATTCGAAATTTAATTATACACAACGTAAAACAAATTTGCTCGAACAATTTGTTTAAAAAGATATTGTTATATTCAAAGCTAGGGAAGTTTCGCTTTGCAAGATCGAATCCAGGGAAAGCAATACTTTCTCCTGCCTCCTGGGTGGTACTTCCCCTCCCTTGGCTTTATGCTTAGTTACAAGTATTACTGCAAGAACCATGTCTCCGCAAACATAGTCAAGGTCTTTGAACAACAACAATCATCTAATCGTGTGACACTTGAAAGAACAGGGTGAGTGGTCTCATTTCTGATTCCATTTAGAAACAAAAAGGACAAAACAAATTAAACAAAGCAGGACCGTTTTTGTCTATGCAGAAAATGTACCGCATACAGAATGCACACTTTGAAAACGAATTATCCGCAAAATCGTTTAATAAAATACGCTGTATGAAATAATTTTCGACCTTATGAAAATTTTTAATTACTCTCCCTAATAAGAGTTTTAGTCAGAATGGTAATGTAATTGTAAAAACAAAGACGACCGTAACGCATCTTTGAAACTAAAAGCACAAAACAAATTAAACAAATCGGACTGTATTTGTTTACGCAGAAAATATACCACATACACAATTTCTACTTTTAAACAAATCATCAGCAAAATTTAATAAAATAAACTATATGAAATCAATTTTCGACCATAGGAGAATTTAAAAATACACTTCCTAATAAAGTTTTTGAAGTAAAAACTTCTATAGGCGCACCGCGTCCAAAAAATTGCGGGCGGTGAATCGGATTTTACCTTCACGCATTTTTCGTCACGCTTTACTATATCAACTCCTGTAAAAGCGAGTTTACGAGCGTACGTACGTACGTGAGTAACATATAATATAACAGCTGATTTCACCCATCATCTGTAAACCCAGTGTAGATTATAGTTTGAGGTTGTGTTTACAACTTCAATCGTTATGACTTCTTGTGAAGTTGATTTTTTTTAAATATGAGATATAGAACTAATGAATACTATAATATACGTTATAATATTTGCTTTGAGGTTATAAACTATATATAAATACAACCTTTTATCATCAATATATTTCTTTATACAAATTTAAAGAAGAAATCGGCCTACCTATTCGTGTCTATTTCACCCATCACCTGTAATACTTAAACAAAACCAGTGTAGGCCTCGATTATAGTTTGGGGTTATATTTAGGCAGGCCTAGAATAAGTAGGCCTTAATGTTGTTTGTAAATACAGTAGTTTGTTTTTAAATTAATTGTGTATTTCAAATGTGTATCTAATTAGCCTGTGAATTTTCACGGGGGTTTACTAGTATATATATAGTACTCATGTGTATATAGCAGAGTATATAGTTTACTTGGAAAAACCTCTGAAATGGACATTTGCTTCCTCACTTCGTAATTTGTTTAATAATAGTTTACTTGGTAATACTTCTGAAATGGACATTGTGCTTCCTCATTTTGTAAGTTGTGTTAAAATGGTTTACTTAGTAATACCATTGACTATATAAGTAATACTTACATAGTCAATGGTAATACCTCTGAAATGAACTATGTACTTCCTCATTTTGTAAGTTGTATTAAAATAGTCTACTTGGTAGTGTAAAAATAATCAAATTTCAGACTAAACCAATATGGCCAAGAATTTATATTCATTACAGTTTTGACTTCTGTCGGCAGTCCCGCGATTGTAATGCAATTATATAAACAAAAATAAGAGAAACGTACATCATATTTAAATGTTAAGTGTTAGTAATTTAACAAAAAATTTAAATCGTTTGGAATGTTATGGCATGACTTTCAACTTTGAACAACTTTTCTTTCAAACTGTCCTGAATTTCCAAAAAGACTGACATCTTGACAAAGTTAAAATATTAACGCAAAATTACTGTAGTTCCGACCGCAACAATGAGATCAATACCAACCGTCTTCTTTGAAACGCAACAAACGAAGGTGTTGGAGTCTACATCTATCACGTCTAGTCTATATAGCGCGTAATCACGCAAAGTTGGCAGCACTTAGTCGCGTGCTACATAATGTGAAGAGAGCGCAGAGTTAGGTGCATAGTCTCGCTTCTTTACAATTACAAAAATAAACATGTGCATACTTCAAATAATAAAGTGAGGACAGGTTGACTATGTGCTTCTTGGGGATATTTTGGTTTAACATGCGATAACGTATAATTTACCACAACTTACACTATATACGGCTCTGATGCACCCGTAAACACTAGGTATCGTTCGTAAAAGGTTAAAAAAATATCGTTCTCATTTTTCATATCGCAATTACTTTTCCTCATACTTAGATTAATTTAAAATTACCCTAATTCGTATATTTCTTTGTTATGATTTTATTGATTTTAGCACAATCTTTAATATGACAAGAAAATATAAAAATAAAACAATCATTGAAAAACGTAATTTTTTAGCACTTCCGTTTTTAAATTCTCTTTTATAGGAAATGAAACCTAAGAATCTTTACACATTTTACAAAAAAAAAAAAAAAATGAAATCTTTATTTATTTACTTCGAAAACAGACGAGATATTTCGAGTGAACCTAGGTTATTAGCGAATTTCCATAGGAAAAATGAGCTATTGCAGTGGCCCTTATGGTGAGACCTAAGGTCGGGAGTAGCAAATGAGCACCAATCATGGTCACCAGAACAAGTATATATGTGTTCGCACTCTAGCGACCGCATTTTAAGTCCGATTTGGTCCAAATTTGGTACAGCGGTTGGTTGTCTATGTCGCTCAAACGAGTTCGTTAGCCCAAAAAATCCAACAACCAGAAGTACGTTTTTTGACCGGAAGTAACAGTTTTTTGAGATTTTTACTACGAGAATGAAATTTTGTTAGAGTTTTTTCTAAAAATATAAATGTAGTATGTTATTCTGCACATTTTGTTTTTTTACGCGACCTTATAGCTCGCTTGATTCCCCCAAAATCGACCAAAACGTAAAATACCATACAAGTGCACCACCCGGTTCGAAGCCAAGTGGTGAAAACTCGCGAGGCCACCAGGAGGAAACAAATTCTACTAATATATTGCGTGCACACAGACAGCTGTTCAACGTCTTCGTGAGTAGACCTATTTCCCAAATTGTTGATTGAAACTCTAAAACATAGGCATATAAATTTAATTTTGGAAATTTGCTCAACTCACGTCAGCGGTCCAGCTGCGTGGTCGAATTATTTTTATGTGTAATCACTAGTAATCCCCGTGAAACAAACACAGGCAGATTAATTAGTTACACATCAGACAAACATCATTTAAAAATATTATTTAAAAACAACAATCTTTTACAGGCCATCCTAAATATGATGTGATTTTTATCACGCTAATATTGTGTACAAGTTTAAGGATTATTTGAATACGATTTCATAAAACAGTAGTAGTACTTGTAATTTTTTAAAAAAATGTATGTACATTATTATAATCCATCAAAATAAAGTTAATAAATATTATCTTTTAATTGTTTTTCATTTCATATTGAAATATCAAATGATTTACAAGTTATTAATATTATTATAATAAATAAATTAATAATCGAATATGTTTATATGATACACGAAGATGTATGAGTGTTTCTGAAGCTAAACGAGGGGTATATCTTCTTTAAATTTGTATAAATGAATTTATTGATGATAAAAGGTATTTGTATTCATTTTATAACCTCAACGCAAATCTTATAGCATACATTAGGTCTATAACTCATATTTAAAAAAAATCAACTTCACAAGACATATTATTCATTGAAGTTGTAAACATAACCTCAAAGTATATTAGACGCTCGGTACGGTTTAAGTATTACAGGTGATGGGTGAAATCAGCTGTTATATTGTTACTCACGTAGCCTACGTATGGACGTACACTTTTGTTGTTGTATATGTTGGGATTTACTTATTCTGAAATAAAATAATTGTAAATACAGTTAGGATGAAGTTGGTATATTTAGTTTTTAATGTGTAACTGCTGGAAGTTTCTTTATTCCTTAACCCCCACGATCTCCTTCCCAAACCTGCCCATGTCGTCAGTCTCAGCTTCTGTTACTTTAATTCGGCTCAGATTTTTGAGAATTTGCCTCCTTTTGTATCTTTTTATTTTATTTACAACAAAAAATCATCTTCATCAATTCATTAAAACCCCGGTTAATTCTCTCCTTTTGGATGTTCTTTTTGACAACGTCATCCTTATTTTCTCCTAGTTTAATTTAATTTTTGCCTTTCCTTAGGTGGGTTTTAATAACTGTTTTCAGTTTACACTTTACAAAAATTACTTGGTCAAATATTCGTTTAAAAAGTACACAATTTAAAGAACAAAAGTAACATTTTTAAATTCACGTGAAAATAGCTGAAAAATTAAAAACGCATAAATAACAAAGACGAAACAAAGCTCTACAACAAAATAAATGATAATAATAAACGTTTAGGCCAATAGACTTAATTTAATTTGAACAATATTGTTAAATAGTTTTGAGTTTTCCGAATGTAACAACCAATAGGACATTTCAAACTAAACTATCAATGTCTAATGGGAATAGCGTGTTGTACTCGATATAGTCTAACACTAGTAAACGCAACCGAGTGGAAGCATTGTGTCTGAAACCGGTCTCTAACCGTTATCCCGGTCGTTGTTTTGCAAGAATACGATCAAGTATTGAGATATTTCTGGCATTTAATGTGATCTGTGGAATTTTAACTGTCATTAGTCGATGTAAGCATCGCGCATTTGGGTCAAATGTAGGAGGCGATCCACAATGAATGGACTCGGTACTTGTGCACTGATACTTGTCCTTATTGTTATGTTGTAGTAGATATATCTTTATCGTTTTTAACGGTGCACGATCGGTGAATCAATATGGAAATTGTTGTTTTGTTTGATAAAAGTAGTACTTTGAAAACACCATTATTTATGTTATTGGCAATGGAAAGTCTAAAAATTAACGTAGCTAAACTTTTAAATACAATCATGTGGTTTCTGAATTGATAAAACTAGTTTTTTTATTTTAAAAATAAGACTTTTGCTATATTCAAATACGAAATAAAGTGAAATCCCATGGTTTGTTTGTAACTGTTAGAAATTATATATAAATAAAAATAGCTTTGAACAAACGGGTAAACAAATCAAATTTATATTAACAAAAAAAAAAATATATCAATAAATATATTACACAATGTATTTCTTATGGAGAGTTTTAGTAACTTTGTCCCACAAACCACCCCTAAAATTTCGAATTTTTTGAAAACCTTTCTTAGCGAGCACCGTAGAGGAAGCTACATACCAAATTTCATTCCAATCCGTTCGGTGGTTTTTTTTAGTAACTTTAACCCCCCAAAAATTTTGAATTTTTTGAAAACCTTTCTTAGCGTGCACCTAGGGCCCTAGAGGAATGTACATACCAAATTTCATTGCAATCCGCTCAGTAGTTTTTGAGAAATCGTGATGAGTCAGTGAGTGAGTGGTATTTGGCTTTTATATATTATTATATAGATTTCACTAAAGAAACTTTAGTAAATTAATATTAACGATTATACTGGTAGAAAAATTAAGTATAAAATCTTTAGTCTATTAAAACATAAACACATTTTACTGATATCAAAAGTTTAAAAACCCAACACCGTAGTGCAATCATAACGCCTAATTAATAAGAAAGCAATATGGTGTACCACAAGGTAACAAGTTTCTAGCGAATAATTGGGTCCGACCATGTTAAGCAGAAGTTGAGACTTTCAATTTGTCTGCTGATTTATAGTGATTAGGTTAATTGAATTTATGGTAGAAAACTTGAGAACTGGTTTCATCGTAGAGTCCAGCTTTCACTCATGTTAAGCATCTGTCAGGAAAGTTGAAATGTAAGCTACAATGATAAAGTTTCTTTCGCAAAGATCACCATAGATTTAATTCAAGTTATACTGATTTGTAGGACGTTATAGAAATGTTAATCTGGGAAATACTTTTGTATCTATCACATTAGTAAGGCAAAATTGTTTACTGTGTAAACTCGTTACTTTTCAAATTCTGTAAATGCGAAGCGTATTTATTGTGTCCAGTGTTTATGTAATGATGCAATTCTAAATGTTCGTATTTTATTTTTAAAGCAAAATAATGTGTCTACAATGGATTAGGCTATGGTTAGGCAAGCTTAATCGTATCTATGTAAACAAAATATCGTTATAATTGAAACTTACAAACGTAACGTCTCAAATAAATTAACGAATAATTCTCATTATTGGACGAGTGTTTCAATACATACATTGTTAATTGAAATGACAGTTCATGTGCAGATACTGTGTAACAACAGACTTGTGAAAATTTAAAAAAAAAATGCACCATTCTTTTATGTATAATTTTATAACACGAAGACAAAATTTAACAAAGTTTAAGATACACCACTACTTGAGAAAAGTAACAAAGTATTGAGGAAAGTGGAAATAACTGCATATCTTGCTATACCTGGAAGATCACCTTGAATTACGTCAGACGATGATCTCAACCAACCCGTTTGTTTTCTGTACTTATTTCTGTCTGTAATATTCAGAGACAAAGCTCTGAGACAATCGTTCAAACCTTCGATATATTTTACACTTTTTGATAAAACTATTTAATATTTCACCTGTAAAATGTACCCCCGATGAAACGGTTATATATATAAATATATAGCAATATCGAATATAATACTAGTGGACCCTGCAATCCGGGCGTAGTGAAACTGCCCCGAAATTTTGGGTACTTTTAAAACGATGAAACTGCCCCGCTCATTACAGAGGATTAGGAAGGGTCGCCTCGCAAGACTAGAAATGCTGAGATTGTCCCGAGCGCCCGGGACTGGGAAAAAAACGGGATTTTTAGGTTAGATTAACAAACTAAAAGCAAGCACTAACGAAAATCAACGAAAAATGCTTATAATTCAATTCAAACATCTTTCGTCCCTGAGTCCTGTCTGTCCCCTGACTGCAGTCTTCTAAAACCAAACCAACCTAACATAACCTAATATTTATTGGTATGGGTTCCAATCAGTTGGTATGCTACAGCAAGGGGTTATGGAACTATTCGGAGGGAAATATCCCGTACCTGTGTCAGGTAGAAAGTTGGGGCAATTTCAGCATTTCTGGTCTGGCGAGGCGACCTTTCAAGATCCTCTTTAATGAGCGGTTCAGTTTCATAATTTCAAAAGTACCTAAAATATGGGGGCAGTTTACGTGTCCCCGGCAATCCTTCACTATTGTTTGATTTGAGTATATAAATATATAGTTATAGGCTTACTAATTCTTACGATATGGGTGTTTAATGTTATGTAATTCATTTTATATGGGTAACTATAGATGGATTTATTAGACGGCGACCTGCGCGGAAAATTTTGCTCATGTAGGAAAGGTCGGTGAAGGTTCCCCACCACCGCGCACCTCGTATTTGCTGCTGAGATCTGAAAAGAGGATACGACTGGGGGATGGGGTTGCGTCGGCGCACGAGGTGCGCGATGGTGGGGAACCTTCACCTACCTCTCCTACATGTGCAAGATTTTCCGCGCAGGTCGCCATCTAATAAATCCATCTATAGCTATCCCATTTTAATTACTATTTAATTTTTAGGGGTGATTATCCCATTTCATTATTTTGACTTAAGTAATCGATTGAAAATGTTTTTTATAAATGTTAAGAATAATATTACACAAATTTAGCTTTATAGCTTGTAGGAAGTTAGCTCAATTTATTTTTACTGTACGAGATAGATACTCCATTTTTATATCTTTGATAATAGTGATCATATTCTCTAAACAACCCTGGCTCTAATATGTGTAAATTGTAAATTTGTTAGCGAAATTAGTTGAGTAGTTTTTGAGCTTAAAGAAAAGTAAGTGTATAAATGATCATTTGATTTTAATTTTACGGGTAAATATCCCATTTCATCCCTTCGACTTAAACAATCGAATCGTAAATGGTTTTTATATCATTTAAGAATAATATTGCACAATTTGTTTTATAGCTTGTAGGAAGTTAGTTCAATTTATATTTATTGTATAGGCGTAGTAACCACATTTCAAGCCCTTATACTGCAGTAATTGTAATGTCTAAACACTCCTGACATTATTATGGGTATGTGAAATTTTTAATGAAATCGACCAAATACTTTTTGAGTCTATAGATTACAAAGAAACAATCATTTCTGTATAGAAAGAAGATATTTCATACGCAAAAACTATGTAACTATATTAACTATGTATTTCTACAGTTAATATAATATTAATAGATATAAAAAAATAAAAAATACATACATATTTCAAATTTATTTAAAAAGTTGTTTTGAGTATTCGTTTAATTGCAACTGATTGTATAAGAACACAAAGTGACTCTTTACTGGACAATCGGTTTATAGCTCAATTCAATAATTAAGTGACATTATACAACTTACAAGATTTGATGTATTCAGTTTGTTTCGAGTGTTAATCATTTTGACAAAATCCAATTAGGAAGAGGAATGACGAGGGAGGATCTTCTCTACGGATGACGGATGAGTCTGGGACGGACAGGAGTGGGGATGGAATGAAGGATGCTGGCTCAGATCCACACCGTGAGGCTACTCATCTCAACATTTATGAAGTCGTTATGTTGACAATCTCGAGAATATGTTCTGAACATTCGTTCCTGCTTTATATATATAGAAATTTACGTGCCTTAATCAGGTACTCTGATTTGGTAAATAGTTACACAATAGTTACATGAATAAAGCCAATCATAACCAACAATAGTTTTAGTTCACTGGAAATAGACAGAACATTACTCAACTTATTATTGACGGTTTTTTGGATTTTAAGATCGCCTAAACCAATTTATTGTTGTTTGATATTCATGTCGGCAGTAGAAAAGGCAATCGCTTTCGCTTCTTTCATTATTAGTATAGTTTGAATAAAAAAATATTGCCTTTGTGATGTGTCAAAGAAATCTGCCCGTGGTTTTAATGGTGGTTTACTAGTTTCTTAAATAATTACGAACATTTTAATTACATTTTCCTGGGTTAAATAATGGCAGAATAGTTTACCTTATATAAAGTCATTGAATAAAAACACACAATACGTTTCACGCACGGTTTCGTTGAACGTAACACATGAACTGCCAAAAACTTGACGTTTTTGGTAATTCTTATATTACAGGCCTACGTGCAATGAATGTTGTAACGGTGGGAACAAAAGTTGTAGTGCGATGCTGGTATTGCTTGGACGATCTAAAATAAACCGAAGAAGGTTATGTTAATATCACACGTTTCAACAGGTCATTATACTCAACATACTGAAGTAACCATATATACAATAACAATGAATATGGCGGGATTAAATTAATCCAAAAAGATGTAACGGCTCCGGTCACAACGTATTACCGTTCATTGTATACGTATAAAAGCGAGTGAACGTCCGTGAGTAACAATATTATATAACAGCTAATTTCACCCATCATCTGTAAAACAAAACCTAGCGTAGATTATACTTTGGGGTTATGATTACAACTTCAATCAATAATATTGTAATGTCTTGTGAAATAGATTTTTTTTAATATGAGTTATAGAACTAATGTAGGCTAAACGTATAACTTCAGAAACGTTCTTTATTATATAATAAGTATAACTCCTAAGTGATTTGATATATCAATATGAAATAAAAAGCAATACAAAGATAATATATTTATCTTTATTTTGATATACAGTGTGATTGAAAAGTCCCGGAACGGTGTAATATATTTTTTACCATTATAGATAAAGTAATGAGACTTGGTATAT